>CM053033.1:28466244-28543744 GCA_028564925.1 Lithobates sylvaticus | reverse complement strand
GGTGTGCTGTATCGACATTTATATACCCGGCTGGGTATTGAAGTGTATATGTATATGTATATGTATATATATATATATATATATATATATATATATATATATATATATATATATATATTCATATACACTCACACTGCCTATATGCATCTGGTAACCATTTTTCTAGCCCCAGTAGAATATCCGTTGTAGGCTTATGGCCCATACACATGATCCGAATATCGTACGAAAACGGTTGCCCGAGGAAGGATCGTACGATTTTCGGTTCGTGTGTACACTACTTCCGACAGCCGATCACGACCGCTTATCCGATATTATTCGATCGGACATGCACGGAAATTTTCGTTTAGTCAGTATAGTTGTCGTCCGAAAATACAATACAGATACATTACAACACATGACATCACTTCCGATTTTTTTTTTTTTTTTTTTCTATCATATCGAGAAATTTCGTGACTTTATTTAGCTTTTCAATTTCTACTTGCGATTATTAACTAAAAACGGTCGTACGATATTCGGATCGTGTGTACGGGGCATTAGTGTTGTCCATTGCTAATAATTGCCTGCTTTACCTGCTTCTCAACTGTTCTGTAAATCCCTGTTTATATTCCAGAATCATCTGGGCTTCCCCCCTTCCCCCTCCATTTCCGTGGAATATTTTTCATGCAGTCTGCTATCTAGTTCCTCATTGAAGCTACCTGTTAAGCTGCTATTCTCCTGTGTGGAGTACAATAAAGAAATTTAGGTTCCAGCTACAGTATCTTGGTTCTATGATCTTAATTCCACAGATGTAGCTCCTGAACATGAGGAATTAGTGGCTCATAATAATAATATATGTGTGGTATACGAGTGTCTGTGGTGGCTAACGGTGTCCTCTGACAACATTATCAAATTTTTAAAATTGAATGTAGTGAAGGTTATTTAGATGTAACTTTCATTGTTTCTAGTGTCTATGTGGAATTTTCTAATAAATATTTAATAAATTTTGACTAATGCCGGCTGTTTCTCATTGAAGAATTACTTGGAAATCCCTTTTTTCTTTTTCTATATGCTGTTGTTTAATTCAGATGAACACACCTCTAATGCCTTGTACACACGGTCGGATTTTCCGACGGAAAATGTGCGATCGGATCATGTTGTCGGAAAATCCGACCATGTGTGGGCTCCATCTGACTTTTTCCGTCTTAATTTCCGACGGAAAAAGTTTGAGCGCTGGATCTCAAATTTTCCAACAACAAAATCCGATCTGACTTTTTCCGATCGTGTGTCGAGAATTCCGAAGCACAAAGGGCCACGCATGCTCAGAAAACATTTGGAGATGAAAGCTATTGGCTACTGGCCTCTACGTAGTCCTGTTGTACGTGTTTGACGTCACCACGTTCCGAAGGATCAGATTTTCCGACAACTTTGTGCGACCGTGTGTAGGCAAGACAAGTTTTGGCCAAAATCCGTCGGAAAAAATCAGACGGATTTTGTGGTCGGAATGTCCGACCATGTGTACAGGGGCTTAGTGTTATTTAATTGAGGTGACGGCTATCATCGTTGAGTTGTTTATGGGTTAATCTTTTGGATTCCCCTCTCAGCTACTACTTACAGGTGGAGCCTTAGTGACTATTTTATCAAGTTACTTATAAGCATAGACTCCACCCTACTAGTTCCGTCTTAACTGACGACATTGGGGGGTGTGAAGTCCATGCCAGAAGCCACGCTATTTAACAGGTCCGTGGCGGAAAGAGCACAGCATATGGCCACTATTGGTCAGAAAGATCTCGATGTGTTGTATATGTATTCCGATTGACAATGATGCTTGGGGTGTCTCTAAGTCAAACGGAGGCTTGGTATGCATCTACTGTGGGACTAATGCCCTCTAAGCAATGTGGGTTCAGCCACTCTATTGCTTTTATGAGTGGCTGTTTTCCCCTGTCATTCTCTTTCTGACCAATAGTGGCCATATGTTGTGATTAGAGCAACCGATCAGCTGTGCTCTTTCCGCTGTGCACCTGTTAAATAGCATGGCTTCTGGCATGGTTGTATGCTATGTTGGCGTTCTTTATCTCCTTTCTTTTATCATACTTGGAAGCGAGAAACAGAGAGCAGCCACCTGTGTTGATACTTCCATCATCCTGCTTTTATCCAAATGACGGATCTTACGCAATGCACCAATCCACGCTTTATTAGGCTCCTTTAACGTAAAATATTGTTGTCCCTGTAAGAACTTGCTAGTCCTTTGACCAGTTTTCTGTGTTCTATAGCAGTGGTTCTCAACCTCAGTCCTAAAGTACCCCCAACGGGCCATGTTTTGTGAACTTCCCTTAGATAAAATAGCTCTTATCAATACCATGTCATTGATATTGATTTATAGCAGCTGTACAAAGTAAAGGAAAACCTGAAAACCTGCACCGTTGGGGGTACTTGAGGACTGAGGTTGATAACCGCTGTTCTATAGAACCTCTTGGAAATTCTTGCCCAAGTTGTACACAGAGCGTCAACTTTTTTGTTTAAGTCCCCACTAAACTACATGTCATTCAGCTGACAAAAACCTCAGTACTCGGTATGTACCTGCAGTATTGTTAGAAACTTTTTAGGCCAGGTTAATTTTATGTCCGATTAATGGTATTTTCAGCATATACAGTTTTTGATGTACTGCCTAAAAATTTTTTGAAAGTATTCTGCTTGTGCAACCCGAGCCTTAGTGGTTGTAAGGGCTGAATTTTTTTTGCATGATGCATGAAGGTAAACTTTCAGTGTGCTTCTCCCACCTCTGCCCCCCTAAGACCATTAGGGGGGCCATGCACACTGGAGCTCATAAACGGCCGTTTTTTGGAATATAGGCATTTTTTTTTTTTAAAGCCTATAAACTCCACTCTGTTATCCTATGTGTCCATGCACGTTGTTGGACGTTTATCAGCAGTGGAGTTTACGGGCTGTTTTCTGAACACCATAAAATCGTGTTCAAGGGAAGTACTAGTAACGCCAGACACCTAGCAACAGGTATTTAGAGTTTTTTTTTTTTTTTTTTTTTAGGAATTTTAATAATTTTTTTCTTTTTTTTTTGAGTGCAACACCACTTTAAGCCTGATCTCGATCCAGCGATGTGCACGTGATTCAAGGCTTTCCCACTGCTGTCATTCACAGCCAGTAAGGCAGGAGCGGGGGGTGGGGCTGAGCCGTGCTCTGTGTCTTAAGGATGCAGAGAGCCAGCTCGGGAGTGAGCATGTACGAGTGTCCCCACAGCAAAGTGGCTTGCTATGGGGACACTCAGTAAGGGGGAGGGGCCCAGAGCACCAGCAGGGGACCTGAGAAGAGGAGGATTGGGGCTGCTCTGTGCAAAACTGCACAGAGCTGGTAAATATGACATGTTTTTTTTTTTTTTATATTCTTTACAATCACTTTAAATGACAACTGAGCAGGCAGGCTTATTTAAGAGACGTGTGGGATTTAAAAAAATAATTCATACCCGACTGTGGCTGCAGCTTCAATTCGATGCTGCCAGCTCTAAAACTAAGAACCAAGCGATCACAAGTATGCTAATCTCTGTTCTCGGTCTTCAGTGAGCAAAGAGCGGTGACGGTCTCTGCTCCTCTAGAGCTCACTGGAGTGTCGGGGGTGGGAGTGGCCAGCCCAGGAGGTCAGCGGTGCGCTGAAAGGCTCAGCCAGCTGCCAGTCAGGCCACTTGGCCGGATCCCGACATTATTGTTGGAATCCCTGCAGAAGCTGGACCAGCTCTCTGACATCAGCCAGCAGCGGACTAAGGACTGTCGCAAGAGTGCAGAAATTAGTGCTTTGGCCATACTCCTCCTTTAACTTGCAGTATATAACTTCTCCGCCACAACTTAGCTATAAGTTTGTCTGATCCTGAAAGATAAGCTTGCATGTCAGGGGTACCAAGTCCTACAGTTGCTGCCTTGTCAACTGCCAAACGTCACACAAAATCTTCCAACTTATGAGCATATGAGAGAGAACAATGAGGAGCCAAATAAGTTATGTGCTGACAATAAGCATGCTGATAGAAAGAGAAATCGGAGTGAGAGAAAAAGCGCATTACTGGTACTTCTAATATTACTATCCGGGAAAAGGATGGGGCTGGTCCAGGATAACCTGAGCTAATAGAAAGTGGGTTGAAATGTTGCAGGCCATCAGACCAAGGGCAGTTGGTGGCAGAAAAATGTGCTGAAAGAGATATCTCTGAATAAGGCCCCTTCCACACTTGTGCGACTTCAAAGATTTTTGCCGCGATTTCAAGAAATGCCTGTGTAAGTGACATCAAAATCGGACCAAAGTAGTGCAGGGACTACTTTGAAGTCGGAACGACTTGAAGTCGTACTAATATGAATGGCTGTCATTGGAAATCATGGGGGACGACTTGTCATGCTACTTTTGCAGTCCCAAATCGTGGGACAAGTCGTATAAGTGTGAAAGGGGCCTTAAGGCCTAATATCACAGCAATAGTTGTGGTGTTTTAAACTTTTAGTTTAACCACCTGCAGGTCAGTTTCTGACATTCCTCTCCTACAATAACATATTTTTTTGCTAGAAAGCTACTTATAACCCACAAACATTATATATTTAAGCCGAGGCCCTAGAGAATAATATGGTAGGTGTTGCATATTTTTATGTAACAATGTGATTTTTTTCAAACGCAAATGTTTTGGATACCATCATGGATTTTAATGCACAAAAACACAGTATAATACCTAAGGCCCCATGCACACGAGACGCAGATGCAAACTCTGCTGAACGCGTGTTTTAAAAAGCAGAAACCTGCGTTTAAAAACGCGCGTTTGGCTGTGTTTTCATGCCGCGTTTAGACGCGTTTGCGTCTATAAGCATTTGTAAAGATAACATCATACAGACCCTCCCCAAGCTCAGAAAGCATGTATTATTAACTATTTCTGCCATTCTGATCAGAGTGAGCAGCAGAGAGAGCAGTTGTACACTTGCATTTGCCTCTTTCTGTGTTTTTTTTTTTTTTTTAAATGGATCCCATATTGATTATATGTCAGGAAATGCTCCTGATGTTCTCTTCATGAGGCAGCAATGTCATCGCAAATTTGTATGAGAGGTCCAGAATCAGAGCTTGTCGATATTGGACCCATCCGTTGATGGCACAGCGAATGTCCGTTGGATATTTCACAAACATGTATACATCAGTGAGTATATATGCTCTATGAACTATCTAAACTAATTACGACATTTTAAACAATTTTTTCTAGTATTTTTTATGGTTTACCATCATATTTCTGAGTTTTCTGGTCAAAAAAATTGGGTTCCTTTAAAAAGGCTTATAAACGCAAACGCGGCTAAACGCAGGTGCCTGCGTTTAGATGCGTTTAGACGCGTTTTGCGTCTGAAACGTGGAAAAGCAAAGTGTCTGAACGCATTTTTTTGCTTCTGGAAAAACGAGGTTAAACGCAACTGCATAAAAACGGGAAAAAACTAGACTGTGTGCATGGACACATAGGATAACATTGCATGCGTTCAGGTGCAGTTGAAAAAAGTCTCCAACTGCCTCTGAACGCGCGTTTAACTGCGTCTCGTGTGCATGGGGCCTAATTGTTAAGTACAATATAAAAGCTATGCAGAGTAAATAGTTACCAAACATGTCGCGCTTTAAAATTGCATATACCTGTGAAGCGGCACTAAACTACAGTTCCTAAAAATCTTCATAGGTGATGCTTTAAAAGCCTTTACAGGTTACCAGTTTAGAGTTACACAAGAGATCTGGCACTAAAATTATTGCCCTCCCTCTGACGTTCACTTCAATACCTCACATGTGTGGTGTGATCATTGTTTACATATGCGTGTGGTACCTATTTGCATGTTCACATTTGCACAGGGGAATGGGGGAGCTTTGCTTTTGTTTTTTTTGTTCTTCTTTCTTTATTACATTTTATCTTTAAATGTTTATTTATTTTTTAAATCACTTTTATTGCTATCACAAGGGATGAACAACATCCCTTGTGATAGGATGGGCCATGACAGGACCCTCTTTATGAAGAGATCTGGGGTCCATTAGACCCCATATCTCTCCTCTGCCCTCCAGAGCATCTACACACACACACACACACACACACACACACACACACACACACACACACACACACACACACACACACACACACACACACACACACACACACACCAAAACTTTTAAAATGTTAAAGTGATTGTAAACCTTCCTGTTTCTTTAGGCCCGATCATCCTCTTCTGGGGTCCCATGGCTTCTCCTCCTCCCATCAGATAAGCCCCTAGGAGAAGCGCTCTCCCGTGGGGGGGGGGGGGGGGGGGGTGGGTGGTGGGGGCGGGGGGGGGGGGGGGGGGGGGGGGGGGGTTACCGTGCAGGCGTGCTCCCGAGTCCAGCATTTGCGTCCATAGACACGAATGCCGGACTCAGCCCGACCCCGCCACATTGGATTTGATTGACAGCAGCGGGAGCCAATGGCTGCACTGCTATCAATCTATCCAATCAAGAGCGAGGACCCCGTGCAGAGAGGGAGAGTGCGTCTCCACAGAGGGAATTACGGGGCTCAGGTAAGCTAAACGGGGTGGCTGGGGGGGGGCGATCACTGCCAGAAGTTTTTTCACCTTAATGCATAGGATGCATTAAGGTGAAAAAAACGAAGGGTTTACAACCCCTTTAACCCTCAGTTACCAAAGTTTGTGCATTTTTTTTTTTTTTTTTTAATAAATTCCTGACCAGTTTTTCCGCATTTCTAACATACACATTCCATCTTTTGTATTTAGTCAGGTGACAAATGACACTGTTAATCTGAGCCTAGATCAGCCATTTTCCAGTGAGGATGACCAAAGAGATGAACCCGTAACCAATATAAATGGGAAGCCCTGCGCATGGACATTCGAAGAAATAATTGACCTGGAAATTCATTCCAAGATTAATAGCTTGTCTGAGCCCAACACTACAGACGGCTGCAATGAGGACCTCATAGAATCTGCTACAATTCCTCCAAAGTTGGCTTTTGAAGAGGGACATGTGAATTCTTTGTCCATGGCTATTGAGACTGCGGCAGGTATGCATGCTATGAAAGTGTTTATTTCCAGTCATCGAGTACTACCTTCCCATCATTGTAAACTAAGGTAGTGATGGTACGCAGTTGCACTCCTCAAATAATGATTTACGTCAGGGGGCAGCAACCTTTTTCCACTTAAGGGTACGGACTCTGTCCCCTGCACTCTCCCCCGCTGTAGGGTCCTCGGTCCCCCCCCCCCCCCCCTGCTGTTGGGTCCTCGGTCCCCCCCCCCCCCCCTGCTGTAGGGTCCTCGGTCCCCCCCCCCCCCCCCCTGCTGTAGGGTCCTCTGTCCCCCCTCCCCCGCTGTAGGGTCCTCTGTCCCCCTGCACTCCCACTGTAAGTTCTTCTGTCCCCCACCCCTCAAACACGCGCTTTTTAGGTAGAACTCTCCTACCTTCCACAGTTGTCCATACTAGGCTTTCCTGAAAGCGGTATACTGTAGATTGTTTCAAATCTTTCATCATTTTTACTGGACAAAAAATGTGTAGTGCCACTATAAATAATATATAAAGTTCAGTTTAAAGCAAAACCAAGCAAACCAATGTGCAAAAGTTCATCAA
Source organism: Lithobates sylvaticus (assembly GCA_028564925.1). Classification (NCBI taxonomy): domain Eukaryota; kingdom Metazoa; phylum Chordata; class Amphibia; order Anura; family Ranidae; genus Lithobates; species Lithobates sylvaticus. The sequence continues at coordinate 28,536,160 of CM053033.1, read as the reverse complement.
CTATTAAAGCAGAACAAATATGTCCATAAACAAAAAAAAGGGAAAAGACACAATTAAAGGATAAAATCTGGTGCAAAAATCATGGAGAAGGTCTGAAACCTTCACACGTGTAAATAATTCTTTTCAGAGTGTGTTCAGAGGCCAATCACCATTTCCCTGTGGCGTTGACACTCACCGGAACAGGTGGCTGCATTACAACAGCATGTGCGCCTGTGACTTGTGTCAAAAATCTGCAGCGTGTATACAAATTCTCCCAGTGTCCCCATCAAATGGCACCTCCTTGATGGGGTGCAGCTGAGATAAATCTCACCAGGAGCCAAAGCATAATCTCCAATAGTGTCATATTTAACGAAAGCCTGTTGTATAGTAAGAGCACTTGCAGAAACAGCTGCTGCCGACCCAGAATCGTGTGGCAGCGTGACGTCGGCACCAGAAACTCCTCCTAATGCAATCCCTTGATAATTTCCTATTGGACGAAATGTGCCGGGTGGAGTTTCTGGTGCTAAGATCGATCCGGGTCCACATTTTTGTTGACACATTTGTTTTGCTTTAATTGTTGAACTTTTTCACATTGGTTTGCTTTGTTTTAAACTGCACTTTATATATTTATAGAGGCGCTACACATTTATTTTTTACATCTATGTGTGTTGTGTATATTGCCTATAGGTGAAAGCTGCCGCATACCTTTTTAGATTGTTCCACGGCGCAGATGTTTTTGCTATTTTTAACGGACAGCTTGGTTGATGTGTCAATGTGGAATTAAATATATATGAAGATATATGAAATATTAAGGTCCCTTTCACACTGGGGCGGGAGCGGCGTCGGCGGGAAAGCAGCGCTATATTTAGCGCTGCTTTACTGTAATTTTAGCGGCGCTATTCAGCCGCTAGCGGGCCGGTTTTAACCCCCGCTAGCAGCAGAAAAAGTGTTAAAACCGCCTGGTATAGCCGCGCTGCCCCATTGATTTCAATGGGTAGGAGTGGTGAATACACCGCTCCTTCACCGCTCCAAAGATGCTGCTAGCAGGACTTTTTTTACAGTCCTGCTAGTGCGCTGGAGTGAAAGGGGCCGGTTTCTTTAAGGCGCTATAGGGGCGCAATTTTTAGCGCTGTAGCGCCTGAAAAACGCCTCAGTGTGAAAGGGGCATAAGTGCATAAGTAACAACTAATGTCATATGCATTAGCTACATAGTTTATTACAAAACACAATGTTTGGTGAGCTTTTCTGAGTATGCTTACACCATGGGGTGATTGTATTTTAAAGAAATAAAAAAAAAAATGGTCGGAAGAGAGGCTCAAGCTTTTACTGCTGAACTGCTTTTGAAAATACTAGTTCCATGGATGTTCAGAACTGATCTTTGGGGTTGTATTGTTTGGTTACTAATCTGAAACCAGTATGTAGAAAGCGCAGGTTTGCTCTTTTATGCATCAGTCTTGATCTCCATACTGTTCTGTACCAGTAACTCAAGGTATTGAAGACAAACGGCATGAGAGCCAGGTGGTTAGTATTTTTAATAGCTCAGCAGGTTTCTTTGAAGAAGATGGGGTACACTCAGGTCTATTGAATTTGTAAGGCCCCTTTCACACTGGGGCGGTGCGGGCGTCTGCGGTAAAGCAGCGATATATTTAGCGCTGCTTTACCGTCGTTTTAGAACCGCCCCGCTAGCGTCCGAAAAAGGGTCAAAACCCCCCGCGAAGCGGCGCTTTGCTGCGGTAGTGCTGCGGTATCCCATTGATTTTAATGGGTAGGAGCGGTATACACCGCTCCTTCACCGCTCCAAAGATGCTGCTAGCAGGACTTTTTTTACCGTCCTGCTAGCGCACCGCTCCAGTGTGAAAGCCCGCCGGTTTTCACACTGGAGTGAAAGCACCCGCTTTTTTCAGGCGCTATACAGGCGCTATCTTTAGTGCTGTAGCAACTGAAAAACGCTTCGGTGTGAAAGGGGCCTTGGCCTCCATTTTTTCGCATGAATCGCCGTACACATGGGACACATATCGAACAAAATCAGCCAGTAGAGAAGTTGGCCGATATTTGGCCCTTGTGTACACTTGCTTGTCTGACAGAAGACGATCGGCATTTGATCAGCGCTTGCGGCCAGTGGCTGCGAGCACTGACTGGTGTGTTCTGGGGGGGGGGGGGGGGGGCAGTTCCCCTATCCGAACACAACACAATAGTACAGTGGGGAGATTGCTGTACTAACATTGCATAGTTAGTACAACGACCTCTTTTCGTTTTTGAGGTTTTTTGTTCAGCCCGCTGGGTAGAACGGAAAAAAGTTCCCCCTGTGTACCAGGTGTAACGGTCAAGTTCACAAACTGCTTTCTGGCCGCTGACGGTGTGACAAGCACGCCGATCCCACAATGTGAGTGTTTCTAGGATTTTGCAGCAATACTGACAATACCTTCTTTTTCTTTTCCCAGAAATGTGACGCTTTGTCAGCCGTGAACTTCTGATTGCACTCCGCTCTCCAGTATTTAATAAAGCGCTGAAGCCTTGACATTAAAAGCTGCTACATCAAAATGTTGCTCGACTGCAGAATGTTGTGGCGGTGGAAGGAACTGAAGTTACACCATTTATGAAGTTTCTTCATGGAGAATATTTTAGCTTTTTGTCATTCATCTTTCTGTTTTTGTTGAACAATTACACAGGGTTTCAGAAGTTTACCATTCATCTTGTTACATCTAACGATAGAGCATTCTAGTTATCCCTTCAATTGTTTACTCATTTCGGGAAATTCTAACAAGCCGGTTACTGTCCATAGTTGGACTCTTTAAGCACTTGCACACTTGACAACATTACAGGTGATTGACCAGAAAGATAACATGAATTTTTTTTAAGAATTCTTGCAATAGGAAATACATCATCACCCTTTAACTTTTAATCGCAATGGTGTCACATATAACAAAGACTATACGTTTACTAATCAGTTAATGTTGCTTAAACTGGGTCCATTGCCCACACCCCGTGTGTATGTAATAGTTAAAGTATCTCATGACTGCTTGCTCTTGTCGGGATTTTTTTTAAAACATTTCAATTCTTCTTTTTTTTTTTTTTTTTTTTTTTGTATGTATTTAAGTTGAATATGTAAGTATTATTTTATTGTGTACATAAACAGCAGTATTAGACAACTACTTGACCTTTTCTGAGGTTTTTGTTGGAGCTCAGATTAGTTTTCACAGTAATTTCGTTATGCTCTGTACACCCCATCCTGTAGGGGGCTCTGTGTGCAGTAAGCCAGCACCATTCTGACAACCTGCTGAACTAAACCGGGCCTCGTATTTGTAACTTATGCTTTTTTTTTCCAGTTAGGCCCCTTTCACACTGGGGCGGGAGCCGCGGCGACGGTAAAGCAGCGCTATATTTAGCGCTGCTTTACCGTCGTTTTAGCCGCGGTATTCGGCCGCTAGCGGTGCGGTTTTAACCCCCGCTAGCGGCCGAAAAAAGGGTTAAAATCCCCCACAAAGCTCTGCCGTAGCGGTGCTTTGCGGCGGTATTGCCGCGGTGTCCCATTGAAATCAATGGGTAGGAGCGGTGAATACACCGCTCAAAGATGCTGCTAGCAGTACTTTTTTGACCGTCCTGCTAGCGCAACGCTCCAGTGTGAAAGCCCGCCGACTTTCACACTGGAGTGAATGGGGCCGGATTTTTTCAGGCGGTGTACAGGCGCTTTTTTTAGCGCTGTACTGCCTGAAAAACGCCCCCCATGTGAAAGGGGCGCCTTAGGCATGATTTCTCATGTTTTCTGCCTCTTGGCGTCAGAAACAAGCTTCTTAAAGTACTGTATGCATTAGCCTAGTTTACAATCACCTTCTCTTTTCTGCTGCAGAAACACAAAAGGGACTATTTTGGGTATTGCTGCGAAGGAAGTTGTCGTTTTTTTTTTTTAGTCGGAAAGGCTTTTATCAGTCTGGATGCGTCAAGCAAATGTATTTATTCGTCTCGTCCTTAACAGCTGCACTTATGGCTGAAGGCAGTTAAACAAAGTCAGTTCATGGTTCAGATGAGATTGCGTAGAAGTCATTTGTTGGTTTATAGGGAAATCCTCAAAAGTTTTGCATATCTTGTGCCTTTAGAAAGATGCCGTCTAATGTTCTAGTCAGACAGGAGTTGAGGAACCCAACTTTTCTGTTTAGACGTTTATAGTAACCTGGATACTATGATATGCGTATTGTGGCAGGATACATTTTATTTCAGTCCTCAGGGACTCCTTACAGTGCAATTGTTTGCAGACACCCAATGTTTATTATAGTAGCTCACTGATGTATGTACATAACCTTTAATAACCATAGACTTATATTTTAATGAGCATTTATTTATTGGAATATAAGGCACTTACATGCAAGACTCCAAGCACACAGAGATGAGGAATTTGGATTGAAGGGTGGCAGACATGAGATCCACCCTCTCTGATGACCTTTTCCATCACTGCTGCTTCCCTGATTGTGCTTGAATAAGTAGATGGAAGGAGTGACCGGTCATGGGCACTTACCTTCCATCAGTGTCAAATGACATTATTTTAGTAATTGTTCTTTGTTGGTTCCCCCTATTCACTAAAAATGTGATTTACTGCAATTACTATTTATCGGTTGTTGAAAGCTTTCCATGTCTCATGTTCCAGCGGTGAAAGGGAGTAAGAAGGTGACATTATTACCCCAGCTTTAGGGGACCTGTGTGCAAGTCCTATACAAAAGGAGGGGCAACTGCTGGTCTAAAGCACCTGTCAATGATCTTATGCCCCCGTACACACGGTTGGAAATTCCGACGGACAATGTCTGATCGGACCATGTTGTCGGAAAATCCGCCCATGTGTGGGCTCCATCGGACTGTTTCTGTCGGAATTTCTGACGGAAATTTTTTTTGCGATCCTGCTCTCAAATTTTCCGACAACAAAATCTGATCGGACTTTTTCGATCGTGTGTAGAGAAGTCCGACAGACAAAGTGCCACGCATGTTCAGATCAAATTATGAGACCAAAGCTATTGGCTACTAGCCTCTACGTAGTCCCGTCATACGCAACGAACGTCACCACGTTCAGAATGATCGGATTTTCCGACAACTTTGTCCGACCGTGTGTATGCAACACCAGTGTCGGACAAAATCCGTTGGGAAAAAATCCTACGGATTTTGTGGTCGGAATTTCCGACCGTGTGTACGGGGGCTTAGATGTGTCTGTCATATTGATGCCGCTGACACAGGCCCTTGGGCAGCTGTGAAAACCATGGCCAGCTCTATATTACGCATTTTGGGAGGTTATCCTGCCCCTCAGGTTCAAGCCATATCACTGTGTAGGGTCACTTATTCTTATAATAATGGTCACCAAATACTTTTTGTCCAAAATTCAGAGGTGTTGTTTTTCTTTACCAAATACTATAAAAAATACTCCATTTCCCCTACTGCAACAGAGAAATCCTTCTTTTGATATTTTGAAATGTTACACTGGCCATTCATTCTACAATTCTCTTTAAATCTACCTACAATAATGTAGTGCAATGGGCTTGCCTGACTGACTACAACTGAATGTACTGTTTAGGTTTGCCTAAAATAAAAACCTGTAAAGGAGATTGTACAATCCTGATTGTTTACGGCGGTGGTCACCAACCCTGTCCTCAGGGCCCACTAACAGGCCAGGTTTTATGTATTTCCTTGGGGAGATGCAGACCAGAATACTGCAATCACTGAGCAGCAAATGATATCACCTGTGATGTATTTCAGTTATCTCGCAAACCTGGCCTGTTAATGGTCCCTGCGGACCGGGTTGGTGACCACTGCTTTATGTTTTGGCCAGCTTTAGATTAAAGACATTGATCTGCGATTGGTTTCTGCACACCTTTTTTGCACATTATTAGAGTCCTTATGTTCCAGCTATGTGTAGGAAGCCACTACAGATCAAAAGCATTTATAAAACGAGTACATATTGAATTTTTTTTTTTTTTTATATATATATTTACAGCAATGTTTTGTGCAATTTCTTGCTCTGACATATCAATTTGTAATATAAATGGTTTCTAGTAGATGAAATGTTTTGGCAAAGAATGGTATAAACTTGAAGTTCCTCTTTATAGATTAAACCCGCCATCAGACTCGGCTTTGTAGATTTCTTCAGACAGAGCAGTGCCTTAGGTAATCCAGATTAACATGTATTTTTGTATGAACACTGTAACTCTAGCAGAGACAATCTAACCCATAAAATGCTTTCTATTTTGTCTGTAACTGTTACCTGTTCATTTCCTAGCTACAGCTACTATGTAAATGATATGTTACCTGGTAAATAGACTTTACAAATGAAAACTAAATTGATGTCATAATAAACATATTGTTTAACTATTGTAAGACCGCTTCCTTTACATTCAACCCAAGCAGATGTTTGTGTTTAAAAGTTGACTTTTTTTTTTTACATTTTGAATATTAAAGTAATACTTTATTATATAATTGTTACCATTGCTGTCCCTTCGTTTGAAAATGATAGTGGCTTGGCTGTCATTGGGATCTTCTCACCTGTCTTGATGTGTATAACATGTACCTAGTGAGTCAGGTGACAGTCAAATAACTAAACTTTTCAGGATATGATCACCGATTGCAACTTAGGCCCTATGCACACGAGACGCAGATGCAAACTCTGCTGAACGCATGTTTTAAAAAGCAGAAACCTGCGTTTAAAAAAAAAATTTTTAAAACTTCTTTTATTTTTTTTTGCGTTTGTTTTTTTTTTAAATTAGATTAGGGCTGAAACAACTAATCGATTATGAATAAATTAAAACTTTACATTAACTTTTTTTTTAAGGTTATTGGCCGATTATTGTTTCGATTAATCTGAAAATAATCATTAGTTGCAGCCCTAGTAAAGATAACATCATATAGACCCTCCCCAAGCTCAGAAAGCATGTATTAACTATTTCTGCCATTTTGATCAGAGTGAGCAGCAGAGAGAGCAGTTGTACACTTGCATTTGCCTCTTTCTGTGTTTTCTTTTTTTTTGGAAATGGATCCCATATTGAATATATGTCAGGAAATGCTCCTGATGTCGCTCCTGATGTCGCTCTTGATGAGGCAGCAACGTCGTCGCAAATTGCGTGAGAGGTCCAGAGTCAGAGCTCGTCGATATTGGACCCATCCGTTGATGGCACAGCGAATGTCCGTTGGATGTTTCACAAACATGGTGGGGGGTTGGGGCTGACTAGACATTGGTATGCAGGTTTTTATTTGTGAAAAAAAGACATTGCTATGCTTTGGTCAGACTAGGTGGAGTCACTGATTAGATTAGAAATTGGATGAAGGGTTGGGGCAAAGAAGTGGAGGCATTCCTCATTGTCTAAGCTACCTAAAAAAAATAGAGTTCTTTATGGCATTGCATCAGTGAGTATATATGCTCTATGAACTATCTAAAGTAATTACCACATTTTAAACCAATCTTTAGTATTTTTTTATGGTTTACCATCATATTTCTGAGTTTTCTGGTCCAAAAAATTGGGTTCCTTTAAAAACGCAGGTGCCGCGTTTAGCGTCTGAAACGTGGAAAAGAAAAATGTCTGAACCCATTTTTTTTGCTTCTGGAAAAACGAGGTTAAACACAGCTGCATAAAAACGAGACTGTGTACATGGACACATAGGATAACATTGCATGCGTTCAGGGGCAGTTGAAAAAAGTGTCCAACTGCCTCTGAACGCGCGTTTAACAGCGTCTCGTGTGCATGGGGCCTTATTCTCTCAGAATACAGTTAGGAACTTGCACAAAATAGAATTTGTTTTTGAAGATACTGTACATATCCAGGCTTGCCATCTTTATCTTTGCTTTTCTTTATCAGGAAGGGTGTCCTGCATTTCTGATCTCTGAGATGTACTCGAATAGGTTGCGTCATATCAAATATTTGGCTATGTATGGTTGATTGTCTGCAGTAGTTTTCATGAACCTAATATTTTTATATTATAAGGTTGTGCACATGCTGTGGGTTTCTTTGCAATTTATTTGTAGCACATATGCTGTACGTTTTACTATGTTAGGCCCACAGTTACCAAAGATGGATATTTAGTCCTATTACATAGAATTTCAGACTGCATGAACACATATTTAGACTAGTAAAGACTTATTGGGGATTTGATAGACATCCCATGACCACTAGACATGTGCATTCGTTTTCGTCCGAATTTCAGGTATTTTCGTTATCGTTTTAACAAACTATAACAAAATTGCAGAATCCGAAAAACGAAAGATCCGACATACAAATGCTTTATTTTCGTTTTCGTTGTGACAGTTCGATATAGATAGGAGATTCAATGCTGACAATAACAATCTGTGTCCATCGAACTTGTGGTCGAATGTGCCTAACCTTAACTCTTAGTCCAAGATTATTCTACATAGAGAGAGAAGATTAGACGTAGAGAGAGAAGATCGCTGCTGGAATTGGGTGGGGGAAGTAATATAAAAATAATGATGATGATGAATGTTATTGGCTGATTGTAACCAAAGAGGAGGAGCAGTAAAATAGCTAGAACTAAGTACACACGTACAGCCAACTTACAATTGCTAGCAGAGAGAGACACACACTGAATCGTTTCATAAGACAGTCAATCTTAGCTGGTCAGTTTGTCAGAGAACCTGAATTATTTAGCAATTAAGCATAAGCACAGCAGCAGAACAATAGTGAAGCAAGCTACAGTTCAACTTAACTTTTTCATAATAATCTGCTGCTATTGTGTTAGTGTTGTGATGGCCTCAGAGGCTGCCTGTGTTGTGGGGGGGGGGGGGAGGGGATTTATTAATATAGATTCTATATACCCTATCTGGTTACCTGTCTGATCAGTGATCACTATCATCAGTCCATTTTCTGTTTGAACTATATACATTGACGACATGAATGACAAAGATTCGACAAAACAGCGAAAAACATACAAACGTTGAATCTTTGGCTTATGGTGTCTGTCAAATGTTCTAAGAAGATTCGACGGAGCAGCTAAACTATACAGAGTCGTACAGTTTAGCTGCTCCATCGAATCTTCTTTGAACATTCGACAGACACCATAAGCCTTCAATGACAGATTCAACCTGAATTCATTTAGATTTTTGGACGAATGCAATTTTTAAAACGAAAAACTAAATAAATAAAAACGACTTTTGGGAGTAACTAAATAAATGTATTTTTCGGACGAAAACAAAATTCCAAAAAAAAATATTTCAGTGTGCACATGTCTAATGACCACATGCATTCATTTTGCATTAAGCTTTGGAAGTAGTAACAGTGGCCAGTAGAGCTGCACGATTAATTTAAAAAAAAAAAAAAAAAATCGCAATCTCGATTCACCCACCCCTCACGATTCATTCAAGTGTAGAAACTTCTCTGCTGTCAAAAGAAAAAACACTGGGCAGCCTGCCATTTTTTTCTCAACATTGTCTGTGCTAGTAGAAAACTATAAACATTGTAATGTTTCAGTTTTTTAGTTCAAAGGAATGAACTTCCTGTGTAAATGAGGGAAGTTTAACCACTTAAAGACCCCTTTCACACTACGCCGCCCATAGCGTCGGCGGTAAAACACTGATTTGCGGCGCATTTCCCCCCCCCCCCACACTATAGCGGAGGTTTGCCGATGGTATTACAGCACTCCCCCATTGATTTCAATGTGGAGGAGCGGTAAACACACCACTCCAAAGAAGCTGCTGGCAGGACTTTTCCTGACGTCCTGCCAGCGCACCGCTGCAGTGTGAAAGCCCTCCGGCTATCGCACTGCAGACAATGGTGCAGCTGTTTTAGGGCGGATTGCAGGCGCTATTTCTAACGCTATAGCGCCTGCAAAATGCCCTTGGTGTGAAAGGGGACAAAGACTAAACCTTTTTTACTTGTACAAAAAAAAATTGCAATTCTCATTTTAGACAGAATCGTGCAGCTCTAGTGGCTACATTTGGTGGGGAACGTGATCTTTATTCTAAGTAAAAAAATTGCAATTCTCATTTTAGCCAGAATCGTACAGCCTGTGGCTGCTCATTTGGTGGACTCCAGCTACAATCATGTCTGAATTTTACATCCATCTTTTTTACCTATAGTGATGGACAAGATTTGCTATGCATTTAAATGACCCATTCCTCGAACGCTGATCCTCATTTCACTGAGCTTCATTATTGAATAAACGTCACAGTATTTCCTATAAAACACCACATGACACTTTTTTTTTTTTTTTTTTTAAATCCAGATTTTATTAGGTTAAATATTTTGCCAAGTGCTACATTTGGTGACTGTTAAATGTAACTGTCTGGTTGCCATGTTGGTAATCTAACATCAATATAGTTATATTTCCTGTGTGAATTAGACATTTTTCAGGAATAGTGCAGAAATTCATTAGTTTTCATTTTCTTCCATGCTGGTTCAAAAACTGTTATGTTGCCTTAACACAAGCTGACCTTAAAATCTGTATCAAATCCTTGGGTTCTGTTGTTAAAAAAAAAAAAAAATCCAACTCTGGAACTTAAGTGCCCACACTGCAAGGGGTTAATAGCTCATTTCTGTCTAGGTGATGCAAAAAGCACTTTTACCTGCCTGATCCTCTGCAGTTCAGCAAAGGATTGTCCCTCAGTGTCCTCCTGCCCAGTGCAGGGCTATGGGGTCCAATCAGGCTTGATGATGTCAGAGGATTATAGACTGCCAGAGCACAGGGGAGAAGACCGGACCAGTCCTAGCAGTGCATCGGGTAAGTAAAACTGCTGTACTTGATCCCCTAATGTGCAGTTAACACTGATGGCGCAGGTGCAGCCCCACTGCAAGGAACACTTTTTTTTTTTCCTTGACTTCAGCTTTAATAAAATTTGAGCACATCACCATCTAGTGGTAACACTTGGTACTGTTGCAAAGCGTACAGTAAACTTGCCAAGAAGCATGGAGGCTGCTATTGCTGAACTCTTTTGAAAGTGCTAGTACCCTAGCAGTCACAATAACCCCTTATGCTTCCAATTCTTGAATCGCATACCAAGAAAAAGGATGCAGATAAATTCTCATTTTACGGACTTGCCTGCTCTGCAGTCTTGTTCCAGTCCATAATTTTACTGACTATGCAATATATTTTTTTTTTTTTTAATGGCATCCCCTATATTTCTGTGACTGGGCTACTTTAGGACCTACCATCCATCTACTATATATATATATATATATATATATATATATATATATATAGTAATTTTTTTTTTTTTTAGGGCTGCAAACAGGCATTTGAATACCATTTTGTGTTTATAGTATGTGTCAATCAATGCAGACAGACACAGAAGTCTGAGCTTTTGCAACGATCTGGAAGTGCTCTTTGTGTATATATTGAGATAGAGAATTAAATATCTCAGTAAGAGTAAAAGCGCCACTGCACTACTTCTTAAGCTGTGTAGCACAAGACAGGTAAGTAATGTTATAAGCTTTGTTTAAAAAAAAAAAAGCTGGCGCTTGCTAATTTATTTTTATGTATAAGAAATATTCAGCCTTTGTTTGCTAAAGTGGTGTTATAGATGCAGTCTGTGTGGCATATACACACTGCATTGTATTTTTTTTGATAAGACTAACTCATTTCCAACCGGTAATTACTTTGCTAAAGCCACCTAAAAAGTGCGTTCTTTTAAAACAAGTTGATCAGAAATACCTAGCCTTCTAACAATACTCTTATATTTAGTACGCTTAAATTTTGTAGTTTACAGAAGCGGCACATTACAAAATGCAACAAATGCTCATAGTTATGCACTTCCCCATAGAGGCTCTTTATAGAACTGTGTTGAGGCATTTAGCTTAATGGAAAACGGCTAGCAGGGAGGACTATGTCATGAACATGTTTACCCAATTAAGGGCTGACATAAATGAAGACTGGAGGAAGAAAATTAGGGGGGGGGGGGGGGTATAAAAGCCGCTTGTTTGTGCCTTTCCGAACACAACAAAGTTGCATCATCTTCAGTTCAAATCTTATTAGTCATCTGCAATTAGCTGCCATGTAGGGCAGCAAAAATGAAGTGCACACAATAAACATATTCTATTAAACTTATTTTTTTTTTTTTTTCCCCATGCAGTTAAGTCATGCATATATCATTCTGAAAGTAAAATAATGTCTATTTTGGTTTAAATCAAGCTGAATAGATACTAACATGCAGAAAGGTTCATTATATATGTAGATTTTTAGAGCATAATAATTAAATGCAGTTTGCAGTCTGGCATGCATTCAGTATAGCCGTTGAACAGTAATCATTCCATGGTCAATGTTACTGTGTAGATGTGCTGCTTTAGAGTTTTTTGGCACAGTCGGTGCAGTAAATCTGCTCGTTCTGGCGTACAAAACGCTTGTTTGCCAGATTCAGAGAGCACTTCTTGCAGGTGAAACAGTATTCATGCCAACAGTGGCCTTCGTAATTCACAACGTTGGATCCTTTTCCAAACCCTGTAGGGAAAAACAGTTCATTAACAAAATGAAACTTTAGTTATGCAGGAACACTGTCAGTAAAAAGGGTCTTGGTGACAATTCTAAATTTAACCACCTGATTACTGGGCACTTAAACCCCCCTCGTGCCCAGACCAATTTTCAGCTTTCGGCGCTGACGCACTTGGAACACGCGGTCATACAACACTGTACCCAAATGAAATTTTTTAAAAAAAAATTTCCACAAATAGAGCTTTCTTTTGGTGGTATTTAATCACAGCGGGGGTTTTATTTTTTGCTAAACAAACAAAAAAGATGGAAAATTAAAAAAATAAAATAAAATCATGTTTAATAGTTTGTTATAAAATTTTGCAAACGGGTAATTTTTTTGCTTCATTGATATGCGCTGATGAGGTGGCACTGGTGGGGACAGATAAGTCGGTACTGATGGGCACTGGTAGGGGACACTAATGTGCGGCACTGTGGGCACTGACAGGTGGAGCTAGTGGGCACCGGTAGGCGGCACTTTTATTAGCCAAAGGTGAGCACCATGGACCCTGGGCATATTGCAGTGAGAGGGACTGATGTCCCTCTCACTGCCGCTGGTGATCGGCTTTTTTTTTTTTTCTCCTCGCGCTGTCAGCGCGAGCAGGAAAAAAAAAAAGCTGATTACCGGCTCTGTTATTATCACATGATCAGCTGTCATTGGCTGACAGCTGATCACGTGGTAAGGGATCGACCCCTTACTCGGATCTGTGATCCAGCGAGTCTCACAGACTCGCGGATCAGGGGGCGCGCAGGCAGCTCGTGGCCGGGACGACGTCAATAGATGTCATCCCAGCATCTTAGATCCACGCTGTAGCCGTCATTTGGCTATAGTGCGGATCTCAGGTGGTTAAAAGAATGGTATTTATGTTCTTTGAGGCCCCGTCACACCTTTTGTGGTGTATTGCATTAAAGCACCAGACTGGGCCCCTAAGGCACAATACACCATAAACCAGATGTGTACTGTTTTATCACCACATGAGTTCACATCTGTGGTGCCATGAAAAATGAATGGTACATCATGCTAATTGCACTTATTTTTGTAATGAATAGATGTGGAGATAGCCTTAAACTATTCAATAATGCATCACGGGACCTCTCAGCCACTTTGTACGATAGGGAGGAGGCCTTCCGCGAGACCTGGAGACCCTGGCAGTATTTCATATACACAGAGGAATATCTCCAAGAAGTGGCACGCAGTCCTGGACCCCACAGGCAGACCTCCTTACCGACGCCCCCCGGGCAGAGGACACCACCTTCCTCTTAACTTGCTTGCTCACCCCTGTTCCCCCTTTCCCCCCTTTCTTGCTTCTCCCATCCTCAAGATCCCCCCCCACCCCCCTCCCCATAAGTAGTATTCCACCTTTTCTCAAGTTGCCACCCACACACGAGTCCACAGGAAGATACAGGTTTAAACCTGGAAACAGCGAGACCGGAAGGTCGCCCATGTGTGGGGCATATAGATGATCGTACTAACATACCCACAAATAAAATAAGTAATAGCTTATTCAGGCCAGTGACTGTTTTTCCCAACAGATTTACGACCGTCCATAAACAGGGTAGAACGTTGAACAAGTAGCCTATGCGTTCCTGTACTCGGTAATGTTGCCTTAGCACTGTATCTCTTTGTATTGTTTATTAGGCAAGAAGCAGGCCCAGTCGACCCGCCAAATGTTGCCTGAACACTGTCACATCTTCTAACTCCCTGTCTTACCACTTGTCTTGTAATCGGTTGGATATGTTCTCTGTTGTATTTTTTGTCATGCAATTTACTTTGAAATAAAGGAATTAAAAAAAAAAAAAAAAATAATGCATCACGGTGAGGGGTTTGGTTTCCTCATCACTAGGAGTTTGGGTTGTGAAGTATAATAGAACATATTTTTTTTTTTTGCTGTACTGATACATAGTCAGTCACAAAGCAATGTGGGAGACCTGAGTTATTTTCCCCCCATCTAGTAGAATTGGTTGTGCTGGAATTGCATTATATGTATGTAGCCCCCAAAGTATCAACAAAAATTGTATTTAAAGCATCTTTTCTAAATTGATTTGCTGCAACAAACACTGTAAAGATATTGTGTTTGGTACTTTCTTTACATTAGAATGAAGTAAAATAGCTTAACATATAAAAATTATATATCAACTTTAAATAAGTATACTTTTTTTTTTTTTTTTCCATTTTTATTCAAGAGCCTCAGATTCCAGTAAGTCAGATTCTAGTAAGCTCATACCCTATAACTTTCTCATTCCTGTCAATAACAAAACCATTGAAAATAAAAACATGAACATGTATACCTGTTATTGGGTTGTTACATCCAGAACACTTCTTTGCTACAAAGGTCTTGTAGCAGTCCACACAATAGTAATGATCCTCAACAGCAGTAAAGCGCTGGCCAGATAACTTCTTATGGCAGGTTTCACACACAAAGCAGTCACCGTGCCAAGGTTGGTCCTGATAGGTTATCCCTCCAGAAGTGATTGGCTGTAAAACATGTTAGCACATAGTCACGAAATCAAAGTTTCTTCTACATATTTCTTTATATTGGGGTGTAGTAACGGAGGTTGGTTCCCCTTAAAATGACCGCCCCATGGCAGATTTACTACTACAGAGGGGTGGGGGGGGGGGGGAGGCTCTGTTCTGTGCATAATCTTGGGTGTAATATGTATAATATATATATATATATATATTTATTTATTTATTTATTAATTAATTATACAAATACACGATTCTGCCCTTCCTGATAGGGGGCGCACCACTTGTGCTGTGATTTGTCCAAGCAGAAGCCGATCAGTGGGTGCCAGCCAATGGATGTCCACCGCCACCCGCTAGAAACAGGCTGGATAGAGCTCTGCCTATGTAACCAAGGCAGAGCTCCATCATGACAGGGGAAGTAATGGATTCTCTTTCCCTTAATAAAAGCACTACACACAAACACTGGCTAGGAACACATTTAACCCTTTGATCGCCCTAGATGTTCAACTCCTTCCTAGCCAATGTCATTAGTACAGTTACAATGCATGTTTTTAGCACTGGTTCCCACAGTGTGTGTGTATATATATATATATTTTACACACACACGTTTGTAAATGCTATCACGTTTGCCCAAAACCCAATCAATATACACTTATTGGAATTTTTATTACCAAAAATATGTAGCAGAATACACATTGGCCTAAATTTATGAAGAAAATTTGATTTTTTTAAATTATTATATACGTTTTATTGCACTTTTTTTTTTTTTCCATTTTATATTTTTTTTAATTGCCTATGAGGTTTTAATATTTTGAAGTTTGAGTACTTGTTCCAGGTCAGTGATTCAAAGCTAGATTGCTTTATCTGCCTACTTTTCCAGGGTAGTGACTTGGAACATATCCAAATTACTGGCACTGCATGACAGCCAGGGACATAGTATGACAGGTCAGCCTCTATTTTTTAATTTATTTAACAGGATGTACTTGATTAAAGCCCCTTTCACACTTGTACGACATATCTTGGGACTGCAAAGTCGTACACCATAATTTCTAATGAGTACCGTTCATATCTGTGCGACTTCAAAGTAGTTCCTGCACTACTTTGATGCAACTTGAGGTCCATAGACCTCAAAATTACACAGGCATTGCTTCAAGTCGTGTCAAAGTCGCACAAGTGCGAAAGAGGCCTTAAATAGATTTTATGTGTTTACTTTTTGTTCAGAAGAAAAAAATTAATTGCCTAAAGTATTGGGACGCCTGCCTTTACATGAACATGAACTTTATTGGCATCCCAGTCTTAGTCGTAGGGTTCAATATTGAGTTGGCCCACCCTTTGCAGCTATAACAGCTTCAACTCTTCTAGGAAGGCCGTCCACAAGATTTAGGAGTGTCTATGGGAATGTTTGACCATTCTTCCAGAAGTGCATTTGTGAGGTCAGGCACAGATGTGAACGGGAAGGCCTGGTGCGCAGTCTCCACTCCAATTCATCCCAAAAGGAGGAAGGGAGACTTCCCCAAACTGTGCCCACAAAGTTGGGAGCATGAAATTGTCCAAAATGTCTTGGTATGCTGACGCCTTAAGCGTTCCCTTCACTGGAACTAAGGGGCCAAGCCCAACCCCACACCATAATCCCCCCTTCACCAAATGATTTAGACCAGTGCACAAAGCAAGCTCCATAAAGACATAGAGGCACTTGACTGGCCTGCACAGAGTCCTGACCTCAACCCGACAAAACACCTTTGGGATGACTGAGCCAGGCCTTCTCGTGCATCAGTGCCTGACCTCACAAATCTGTTTCTAGAAGAATGGTCAAACATTCCCATAGACACACTCTTAAACCTTGTGGACAGCTTTCCTAGAAGAGTTGAGTCCTGGTATAGCTGTAAAGGTTGGGCCAACTCAATATTGAACCCTACAGACGAAGGCCCCATACACTCTATACAACTTTTGTTGTCGGATTTCGTTTAGATTTACCAAAACCATGTACCGCAAGGCCTGCCTGATTACAAACAAATTGAAACTCTTAAGGTTTGACCTCAAATTTTATGGTTTTGGTAAATCTGAAGGAAGAAAAAAATAAATAAAAAAATCTACAGAGAATCGTATAGGGTGTATCCAGCTTTAGACTGGGATGCCAATAAAGTTCATATGCGTGTAAAGGCAGGCATCCCAATACTTTTCATAATATAGTGTATGTGGTAGATGTCATTTCAATCAGTGCTTATACAGGGCAGAGCCTCTTGTACCACCCTGATGCAACATCACTGGACCAATCAGTGCTGTCACATGCTCCTTCATACCCAGGAATATTTTTTTCCCCACTTCCGGCAGCTGGCTAGAGTGTCAGGGTCACCAAGGAAAAGCATGTGCTCTCTGGAAGGAGGGTGTTGCATTAAATGAAACTTGTTTACCTGTATGGCATGGCAAAGGCGGTGTCTGGCTTAAAAGTAGTATTAGTGATACAAGGACTTTAGATGGTTGCTTTGAATACTTACATTCTTGCACTTTACACAATTTTTTGCAAATTTTTGTTCATGACAGGTGACACAGAAGATATCGGCTCCCTTTGGGAAGAAGCTGCCAGCCCCTATGGACTGCTTGCAGTTGCTGCATGTGAAGCATTCCTCGTGCCAGGCACTACCCTTGTACTCAACATTTTGGCCACCTAGAAGAGTAACAGAAAACTCAGTGCAAGGGACAGTTATTTCAGTTTTTTTTTTTTTTTTTTACATGTCACATATACTCTTACTGTGAAGGGTGATGGCATTTTGCGCACATGCTTAAACCCAAAGACATGATATAGGCAACCCCCCCCTCCCCGTCCACATTTTATTTTTTTATTTTTTTTTTAAAGCGGTTGTATACCCTTTTAAACATTTTTTTTTTTTGGTTAACTACCTGCAAGACAAAGTCATAATGAGCTAGTATGACTAGCATACTAGCTCATTATGCATCACTTACCTTAGATCGGGGCCCCCGACACCGTGTTCTTCGCCCCCTCCGGCCGCATCCATATCTAAACAGATACCCTTCTGGGTATCGCCGCTCCGGCCAATCACAGCGCGGTGATTGGCCAGAGCGGCGAGGACGTCGCTCCGCGCGGGACACTTCAACTGCGGTGAGCCGCAGTTGAAGATGGGGAATAACCCTGTAAATGCACCATTGTCTACGGCGCACATGCGCCGTAGACAACGTTGTAAAACTTTTTTTTCAAATATCTCCTAAACCGTGCAGGTTTAGGAGATATTTCTTGTACCTACAGGTAAGTCTTAATCTAGAAGCAAGTTGAATTTTAGGGTATACAACCACTTTAAGTAGATTCTGGCAAGCTGAACCACCCAGTATATTTTTTTTATACTTATTGGGCTCTGGTACCAAAGGTTGTTTTTTTTAATTTGCAGGTCTGCCCACCTCAGTTACAAGAGGTACCACTCTCTCAGCTGCACATTTAATTCATTTTAAATGTTGAAGAAAGACAACAGAAATGAGACAAGCAGAAGACCACAAGATGGGTGAAAATGTTATCAGAATCTCATTAGGAATGATCAGAAACAAGAGACAACTTTGTCCACCAAATCTCAGCTATTATTGAAATATTACAATTGGTTGGAGTGTCCCCCATTTACCTACACTGCAATATTCAAGTGATCACTGTTGTATGCAGACTTCCTTACCCCCCTTGTTAGGGATGGCCGAACTTTGGTTGTTCAGACTATCGGCAAATTCAAAAGCTGCAGAACACTGTTAAAGTCTATGGGACACTAACATGAAAAACTGAAAGTGCTCATTTTAAAGGCTTATATGCAAGTTATTGTCATAAAAAGTTTTAAAAATGTCAGTTTTTTCAGGAGCAGTGATTTTAATAATGCTGAGTGAAACAAAAATTAAATATTGTGTCTGGGGGTGTGTCTATAGTATGCCTGTAAAGTGGCACAGTTTTCCCGTGTTTAGAACAGTACCACAGCAAAATGACATTTCTAAAGGAAAAAAGTAATTTAAAACGGATTTTAATGCTGTAATGAACTGTCGGGTCTTGGCTATATAGATAAAACTCATTAAAAAAAAAAAAACCGGCATGGGTTCCCCCCACCCCATTACCATTTTTTTTTTTTTTAAAACTGCGTGGGGTCCCCCCCAAAAACATACAATGCACTTCAGGGCTGGTATGGAAATTAAGGGGAACCCTGTGCCAAATGAAAATA
The DNA here is from genome assembly GCA_028564925.1 of Lithobates sylvaticus. Classification (NCBI taxonomy): domain Eukaryota; kingdom Metazoa; phylum Chordata; class Amphibia; order Anura; family Ranidae; genus Lithobates; species Lithobates sylvaticus. The sequence continues at coordinate 28,517,077 of CM053033.1, read as the reverse complement.
AAAAATGGTGTAGCCCCCCCCCCCCCCCAAATCCATACCAGACCCTTATCTGAGCATGCAACCTGGCAGGCTGCATGAAAAGAGGGGGAGGCGAGAGAGCACCCCCCCCCCCCAACCGTACCAGGCCACATGCGCTCAACATGGGGAGGGTGCTTTGGAGTAGCCCCCCAAAGCACCTTGTCCCCATTTTGATGGGGACAAGGGCCTCATCCCCACAACCCTTGCCCGGTGGTTGTGGGGGGTATGCATTTGGGGGGCTTATCGGAATCTGGAAGCCCCCTTCAACAAGGGGACCCCCCCCCCCCATGTGTATTGGCAACAGTTACATTGTACCCCTACCATTTCACCAAAAAAAGTGTAAAAAAAAGAAGACAGGAAACACTTAGGGAAAGTCCTTTATTAAAAGATAAAAAAAAAAAAAAATGTCCCACGATGTAGGTCCATCTCACGTCGCCGACGATCCGAAAAAAGATTTAAAAAAAAAAAAGCCACAACACCTCTGCCTCCATGGGAGGCTCCCGCCGAGTGACACTTCTTCTCGATGATATATGTTATATAGCTGAGGGCGGGGCCACTCAGTGACATGAACGGGTGACCCCACCTTCCTCTGATGTCACCAACCTAATTGCCCTCTTCGTTCCTCCCAAGACCTCCTGCTCACTAGCTCCCTCATCACCTCCTCCCATATCTGGCTCCAGGACTTCTCCCGCGCCTCGCCTATCATCTGGAATTCACTACCCCAATCTGTCAGACAGTCTCCAAATTTACCCACAGCTATTACCCTTTTGTATAACTTGACCCTAGATTGTAAGCAGGGCTCTCCGATTCCCCCTGTATTGTAATTGTACTGTCTGCCCTAATGTTGTAAATCGCTGTGTAAACTGTCAACGCTATACAAATCCTGTATAGTAATAATAATATTATAAAACAGTGATAGAGAAGAAGCATTACTCGGCGGGAGCCTCCCATGGAGGCGGAGGTGTTGCGGCTTTTTTTTTTCTTTTTTCGGCTTATCAGGCTGGCGTGATAGAAGATGAATGGACATCGTTGGACATTTTTTGTCTCCTGTCTTTTTTACAATTTTTGACACTCTTGTGAAATGTAGGGGTACAATGTACCCGTTACCAATTCACATAGGGGGAGGCCAGGGTCTGGGGGGGGCCCCCCTGTTAAAAAGGGGCTTCCAGATTCCGATAAGCCCCCCCGCCCGCATACCCCCACAACCACTGGGCAAGGGTTGTGGAGATGAGGCCCTTGTCCCCATCAACATGGATTTTGGGGGGACCCCTATGCCATTATTTAAAATTTGGGCACAGGGTTGCCCTTAAAATCCATATATTTTGGGGGGACTCTCACGCAATTTTATTTTTGGTTCAGGGTTCCCCTTAATATTCATAACAGGGCCTCGTAGTGGACTGGGGGCATGCAGTTTTTTTTCAATGTGTTTTATCTATATTGCCGAGACCAGACAATTCATTACAGCCATGAGTTTTAAATGACTTTTTTCCTTTAGAAATGTCATTTTGCTGTGGTACTGTTCTAAACACAGGAAAACTGCGCCATTTTACAGGCATACTATAGATAAACCACCCCCCTTGCCCAGGCACAAACTAAAAATGAAACATTCCTTTAAATAGTTTCACTTTAAGCATTATGAAAAATCACTGCTCCCAAAAAAAAGTTGTTTTTAAAACTTTTTTTTTGCATTGATACACGTCCCCTGGGGCAGGACCTGGGTCCCCAAACACCTTTTATGACAATAACTTGCATATAAGTCTTTAAAATTAGCACTTTTGATTTTTCATGTTCGTGTGCCATAGACTTTAACGGTGTTCGTTTGTCCAAATGTTTTGCCTGTTCGGATGTTCTGGTGCGAACCGGGGGTATTCGGCTCATCCTTAACCCCCATGTTGGAAAGTCTCTGGTATGCAGATTGCTGAAAAACTGCAAAGTGATTGATGTGTGCTGTGACTATGTTGGGCAAGTTGGGAGAGGAACCCTGCATTCAAAAGTGAATGATGGAATAGGAAATACGAATTTTAGCTAGTAGGTGTCCTACTAGTATTCAGCTAAAGATCTTTCCTTGTTTGATAAGCTGTGTGCGCCGCTAGGACAGAAAGCTACTGGGCTGTAGGGCAGGGAATCCTCTTTTATTCAAGGTATGCCAGTTGGAATTGGCAACCATCCCTCTGTTCTCAGAAGGTGTGAACTTTCTGTAGCCTGCACTATGAACATTTCAGCTGGGCTCTGGCTGGTAAAGAGACACTGATTTATCCTCATTAGATCCGAGAAAAGTGTACACCAGTCTATGGAAAAAGATAAGTTGTAATGCAGGGGTCTTCAAACTATGGCCCTCCAGTTGTTGAACTACAATTCCCATCATGCTAGTCATGTCTGTGAATGTCAATGCCTCATGGGATGTGTAGTTCTGCAACAGCTGGAGGGCCGTAGTTTGAGGATCCCTGTTGTAATGTGCAGGTCAGCAACTGAACAATTATAACTTTATCAATTATTCTTACAAAGGGTCTGATCACCAGTCAGATCTTTGCTGTCTAGTGGATTTCCCCATGTTTAGGCACTTATCGATGATTGCTCAGATAAATAGGGTGCATTGGGCTTCCCCCCCCCCCCCCCACAGGAGTATAAAACAGAGAATCAAACCCCGCCCCTCTCCAAAAATCCCATATAGAGCGTTTTTTGACACCATGAGATTCTGTGGTGTATTAAAAAAAAAAAAAAAATGACTAAACAAACATTTTCATTTCAATGTGTGTTTTTCTTGAAAAAGCTCTAACAAATCAGAGAAACACTATACCTGGCTGGATTTGCTTGTGGCATCCACTGCAGCGCAGGGCACCCTCTCGGTTGGTGCATTTAGGGCACTGAATTTTATTGTCTTTGAAAACAAATTGCTCGTTGGCCAGAGGATGGTAACACTTGTAACAGCGAAAGCAGGTGTCATGCCAATACCGACTCTTGTAATGGAGCTCCTAAATATCAACAAGAATCAATATGCATATTAAAAGGGAGCGTCCAGTGTCTACACACACACACACACACACACACACACAACATATATATGGCAGCCAATAGTATACATTTGGTACCCTAATCTTTGCCATCTGACGACAGCAGTGCAACAGTTGCAGGTGAAAGTGTAAATTGTTAAGTGTCTGATTGCCCAACAAAACTGGCTACCGGGTACCAGGCCTATTATGAAGGACTTGATAAAGTTAACACTTTCTTTAACCACTTCCTGTCCAGAAGTGCATTACCAAGTAAAGGTTAAGTAGTTTTACACTGTTCAAAAAGCAAGATGGTAAAAATGGATGGGATTCAACCTTAACTTGCTTTTGAACAATGTAAAACTACCTAAAAAAAACACACCTTTTAAAAGGTGCAGCTGCCCCCCCCCCCCCCAAAATACTTACCCGTTCTCAGTCTAGCATTGTGCACTAGAGTAGCGTCGTTAGTTCCTGCTACTATTAATCAAATCCACATTGGGGCTCAAGATCAAGCAGGCTTGAGTATGGGGGGGGGGGGGGTGAGGGGCGCAGTCAGAAGTGTGTGATAACATACACACCAAAACAGATAAAATAACTGCCAAGATTACCTAGAAAATGATTGATAGCTCGACAAGGACAGGATATGTCTACAAATACAGGAGAAAAAATATAAAAATTCAGTCAACACAGGTCTCTGCACAACATCCCATTCTAAGTGGTACATACCTCACCTTGCCTGTATTTGCAGCATTTTTAGAAGGACAAGATGAGCTTTGTGTGGTTTGTTCCCAGATGCATTAATAGTAACTGAAGCATGCAGTCAAACACACAGCTTGGTTCACCATTACATAAAAGCAGCTGTGTGCTAAGAAAAACAAACGTTTGAAAAACGGATCACCACTGTAGTAAAGATTATTCACGTGTAATCCTGGTTTTCTTTTATTCTAGCTTATTGGCTCTGTCATTTAATATCATACACCCTGCATTTTAAAGAGCTGATATTGTGTTAAAGTGGTTGTAAACCCTTACAAACACTTTGACCTACAGGTAAGCACTTAAGTGCAAGAAATATCTCCTAAAAAGAAAAGCAAATAATAATAGGCACCGCTGTCTACGGCGCATGCGCCGTAAACATTGATCAGCGCACCGCTGTCAAAAACCATATGCCGCGAGTGACGGCTCCCGTGCGCATGCGTGGGAGTGACGTCATTGCGGCTCTTCTGCTTGCAACGAAGGTCCCTTCAGGAGGTTGCTAGGGGTTCCTGTGTCAGGTAAGTGACACATAATGGACTACTATGTGATGCAGAATAGTCCATTATGCTTTACCTTTGCAGGGAAACAAAGAGGAAGTAAACCCATCAGGGTTTACTTCCTCTTTAAAATACTCATGCTCTTTTTTTTTTTTTTTTAGCTATCTGTAAGGGGGGGTGGGGGCAATCTTTCAACTGACCATCAATGTAAAGAGCTTCTTTTTTTTTTTTGCTGCGATGGACCCCTTACCCCAATGACCACCACTGTAAGATGGTCCCTTTGCCACTAAACATCAAAGGGGGCCCTTTTCTGATGACTATTATTGTGAGGGGCATTTCACTGACCAGAAGGAGAACAATACAGTTTATACTCTGTCCATTTGCTGCCCATTATTAGATTCATTTATTTACCATTACTAAAATATAAATGTCATATACGCGAAGTATACCATATTCACTATTCTTTATTTTTATATCTCGACCTACTGTTAATGCTAATGTACTGTGAGCTGTAGATATACAGAAACTATTAGTTGGGGTTCAGATCTGACAGTTATTAGAAGGTTCCTATGTGTTTAAAAGTTTGAGAAAGGCTGCTCTAGACATTGTTAGCTTGGCCTGGCTGTTTATTGTCAGATAAGGGTGAATTTTTATGTCAATAGGCCTTCTCTCGTCCCAAAGTCAGTTAGGATAATGAATGGGGGCATTACCCTCCCCCTCATAGAAATAGGCATACGTGTTTGTATAGAATACAGAACATTATTATCTTGCATATCCTTTGGTCTTTCCCTGTTCTCCATCCCTTCTGGACAACTGTATGCACCACCTCACCACCTGTATGCACCACCTGTATGCACCACCTCACAAAGATTTACATACGATCCAGCTTCTTTCCTTTTGCATCATAACCATATCCCTAAACAAACATAAGTGATCAGTTCTCCCACTCCTGATTATTGCCGCTAGACGTTGCATCCCAAGATGTTAAAAACAGCCCCCCCCCCCCCCCCCCAATGGCTATGTGGGTGACAAAAGTAAATGAGATTGAACAGATGGAAAATCTATTTGCCTCAGACAGGAACATTGTTCTACTGGAATGATTTTTCTTTCACCTCCAAATACAAAAGCTTGCTACGTAACAGCCTTAAAGTGTATGTAAACCCTCTCCTATGCTCAGGGAAGTGAACAGGCTCAAATGATACACAGAGATTAATCAAATCTCCCTACATAAGATTTATATGGACTGTGAGTACACGTGGGCGGCGAGTACCTGTGTATTGTTGAGTATTAGTGTCAGGAAGCTAGTTAGTTAAGTTGGACAGGGTATAATCCCCCATCCTCAATAAATTAGTAGGCAAGATGCCCGGCGGGACAACTTCCTTTCTAAGAGATGTTTGGCCACAGGAAAATGTTAGAGCTATGCAATTTTACAAACAGGACAAACAATTATCATTCTCTGAGATATCTTCCACACTTCACCATAAGAGGATGTCATACTGGATATTTTTACATATCAAACGTTTCTTGGACGCACAAGATCACCATACAACCCCTTTCGAAGACTTGTGTCTGCAAAAGGAACCCCAACGCCACCTTATCTCCTCTTCCTATACATTATTGTTTCCACAGCAACCATACACTGATCATTGGAGTATCGCTAAATGGCACAAAGATCTTTCATTACATATTCCTGATAACCACTGGGACTCCATATACACAATCACCCATAAAGGTTCCCTGAATGTTTGTGTACAGGAAAACGCCTTTAAAATTCTCTCAAGATGGTATAATACACCTTCTAAGCTACACCAATTCTACCCATCCCTTTCACCCATGTGCTGGAGATGTGGTACAGATCTAGGGACATTATTGCATATTTGGTGGTCCTGCACCAAAATACAACCCTTCTGGAAAAAGGTACATAGACTCATCCAAGATATCACATCTTATAAACTGGAATACTCCCCAGCTCAATTTATGTTACACTATCCAGCTCACTCCATGCGCACATATTTCCGTTCCTTGCCCATGCACATGATCATGGCGGCAAATATGTGTATCCCCCGAAACTGGCGCTCTACTCTTCCACCAACGGTCAAAGATTGGTTTATTCGTATTCAAAAAACAGCTGAAATGGAAGAGATTATACATCAAGCCAAAGAAACGCAATTTAAATTCAACCAAACTTGGTCTTGCTGGCTACAATTCACCACTACCCAAGAATTTCAAGCTTTACAGGATGATACTCTTCTATCCCACAGCTCCCTTCCCGATACTTAATGTGTAGCTGGTCTACACATTCCCCTCCTGGTCCTTTGGCTCGGCCTTACATGTTACCTGTCCCCCCCTCCCTTATCTTCTCTCACCTTAGGTTCCCCTTTCCTATTATTAACATTTAGGATAGGATATATCTATTAGGTTAACTTGTCTTATGTATTGGGTCATTCTATGACTTGTCTTATGTATCGGGTCATTCTATGACTTGTCTTATGTATCGGGTCATTCTATGACTTGTCTTATGTATCGGGTCATTCTATGACTTGTCTTATGTATCGGGTCATTCTATGACTTGTCTTATGTATCGGGTCATTCTATGACTTGTCTTATGTATCGGGTCATTCTATGACTTGTCTTATGTATCGGGTCATTCTATGACTTGTCTTATGTATCGGGTCATTCTATGACTTGTCTTATGTATCGGGTCATTCTATGACTTGTCTTATGTATCGGGTCATTCTATGACTTGTCTTATGTATCGGGTCATTCTATGACTTGTCTTATGTATCGGGTCATTCTATGACTTGTCTTATGTATCGGGTCATTCTATGACTTGTCTTATGTATCGGGTCATTCTATGACTTGTCTTATGTATTGGGTCATTCTATAACTTGTCTTATGTATTGGGTCATTCTATGACTTGTCTTATGTATTGGGTCATTCTATGACTTGTCGATCGCTATACAAGCAATTGTTTAAATGCCAAGTGTGTCCACACCAGTCTCCATTGTCTCTTACCTTTTCAGCCTTTTCCATTCTCTCTCTTATGTTAGGACTTCATATCAATTCACATAAATATCTTAAAGCTCCATCTCTGTCATAAGTTTAATCCCATTTTAGGTGTCTAGATATAGAATTCCTTCCCATAATAGCAGTTTTGTACTCTTGAGCTTTAGAGATAATAATATTTGTCTACATTTTATCATTAATAGACACAGATCTATTTTGTTCTTTTTGGTGAGCATCCCATACATCACCAGATGTTACAAGTAGTGTTTTATGTCCATGCTTTATTATTTTACGTTATGATGTGTTTCCTTTCTGTACACTAATATCAGAAATTAATGTACAGCCATGTATATGCCTGAGGAGTTCATTACGTTCTGTAACACATAAGTTCCATATATTGATTCTGATTGGATGTTACTCCATGTTTGTAATATCTGTATACTTGTTTTATGCTCAATAAAAACTTTTGAAAAGAAGATGCCCGGCGGGTGTGGAGATGCGACTCGGTGTACAGCTTGCGGCATGTATGCGTTCCTTGATCATCTGATCGAGGGCGAATACTGCTGTGCAAAATGTAAGCACATTGTTTCCCTGGAAGCCCAGGTTCTGAATCTGGGGAAACAACTGTCAGCACTGAGAAGTCCCTCCATTCTAAAGGAGAGCCGGGAACATACCTGGCAGGGGCCAGCACAGAGGTGGGTGGAGACAAAGAGGTGCAGGCACTAGAAAAGGAGTAGATGGGTGACAGGAAGGTTAGAGGAGAAAATGCCAGGGAGGCTGATCCTGGGCTGGAACATCCCAATGTTAGTATGCTCCATTAAGTGACATTGGTGACACCAGTCAGGGACCAGCACTGCTAAGAGACTCCCCTAGCTGCCAGGGTAAGAACTCCAGTGGGGGAGGGGGGGGTCCGAGTCAGATGGAGTGTCCTAAAGAACGATTTTAGTGACTTAGGAGCTAAATTGAGGAAAAGGACTTCCAAAAAGGTAATATTCTCAGAAATACTACCGGTACCTCAAGCCACATCAGAAAGCCAGAGGGAGATTAGGGAAGTAAACAAGTGGCTGAGGAGCTGGTATAGTATGGAGGTGTTTCGGTTCCTGGAGAACTGGGCCAACTTCTCAGTCGGTCACCAGTTCTATAGAAGGGACGGACTGCACCTAAATGAGGAGGGTGCAGATCTGCTGGGAGTAAAGATGGGCGAAAAGTTAGAGGGGCTTTTAAAACTAGGCGACGGGGGGGGGGTCCAGAGGTAGAAATAGTCAGCGCGGAGCATATTCCAGATGGTAGTATTGGGGGCATTAGTGGTAGGTTGACATAAAGCACATTATATATTATATATACACATACATACATACATACATATATACACAATAAGCACATAAACCCAAGGTTAAGTATAGTAACAAGTCCTATTTGCAATCTCGGAACACCCAATAAGAGGACAGTATGCGACCGGTCTAAACTGCATGCAATGTTCACCAATGCCAGGAGCCTGGCAGATAAGATGGGAGAACTAGAGATACTGTTGTATGAGGAGGATTTCTATTTTGTGGGAATTTCAGAGACTTGGTTCAACAGCTCTTATGATTGGCTGGCAACCATTCAAGGGTATTCTCTTTATCGCAGGGATAGAGAGGGTAAAAAAGGGGGACGGGTATGCCTGTATATCAAGAATAATGTACAAGTGAATGTGAGAGATGACATCACTAAGGGAGCTAGGGAGGAGGTGGAATCCTTATGGGTTGAAAACTAAGGGGAAAATACTGGGAGTATGCTTATAGGCCCCCTAATCTGAGGGAGGAGGGGGAGATGGACCTCCTATCACAATTTGGATTAGCAGCAAGGATGGGAAGTGTCATCATAATGAGGGATTTTAATTATCCAGACAGACTGGGCGGAAGGAACTGCGCATTTGTCTAAGGCTCGCCCGTTCCTAGATGTCTTGCAGGACAATTTCATGGGTCAGATGGTAGGCGCACCAACTACAAACAAAGTGTTACTAGCCCTACTCATTACCAACAATACAGGCCTGATCACGGATGTGGAAATAAGGGGCAATTTATGAAACAGCGATCACAGGTCAATTAGCTTCATATAAATCACACAAATAGGAAACATAAGGGGAATACAAAGACATTGAATTCCAAAAGAGCCAACTTCCCTAAACTACGAACCTTGCTAGAAGATATAAAATTGGGATAAAATCTTAAGAACAAAGAAAACGAAGGAAAAATGGGTTTGCTTTAAGAGCATATTAAATAAGGGCATTAGCCAATGCATCCCATTGGGAAATAAATGTAAAAAAAACAAACAAAAGTCCTGGATGGCTTAACTCCAATGTAAAAATGCATATAAAAGCAAAGGAGAAGGCCTTTAAAAATTACAAGGCTGAGGGGATCGTCAGGCTTTACAAAGAATGCAACAAGGAATGTCAGGGTGCAATTAGGGCGGCTAAGATAAAACACGAAAGACACCTAGCGGAGGTGAGCAAAAAAAAAAATCCCAAGAAATTCTTTAAGTGTATAAACAGTAAAAAAAAAAGGGAGGACAGACCATATTGGCCCCATAAAGAATGAGGAAGGAAATCTGGTTACAAAGGATGGGGAGATGGCAAAGGTATTGAATTTATTCTTCTCCTCAGTCTGCACGAGGGAATCGGGGGGGGGCTTCAGTAACCAAAACTGCAGTATTTATCCTCATGACACATTACAGGAAGCACCCTCATGGCTAACAGAGGACAGAATTAGAAACAGACTTAACATTAATAAGTCACCAGGACCAGATGGCTTGCACTCAGTCAAGCAATTGCCAGACGACTACTGTTCCTAATTTTTACTGACAGTCTACTAACTGGAATGGTACCAGCTGACTGGAGAAAAGCCAACGTAGCTCCAATATTTAAAAAAAGGGCCAAAATACATCCCTGGGAATTACAAACCACTTAGCCTAACATCAATAGTATGCAAGCTCTTGGAGGGAATGATAAGGCACTATATATACACATTACACACACATATATATATTATATATTACATACATATATTATATATACACATATACACACATATACACACACACACAAGATTTTAGTAATGAAAATGGTAACATTAGCAGTAATCAGCATGGATTCATGAAGAATCATTCTTGCCAAACGAATCTATTAACATTCTATGAGGATCACGGCCTTCATCAGCTCCTTAACTCAGATACCCAATATCTGCAACCCTCTACGGTGTTTACTGGGATACATTGATGATGAAGGTATATCTAAAAATGTACAAACCTTTCTGCGCATAGTATTTTTCTATGCTAAGAAATCGATTACTATCCACTGGAAGTCTCAATCCTCACCCACTATAGCCTTTTGGATCAATATCATTAATCAGGCAGTACCATTATATAAGTTGACGTATGAGGCCAGAGGGTGCCCAAAAAAATTCCTTAAGATCTGGGGCTCTTGGGTCAGCTCCGAAAGTACCATACCACCGGCTCCTTAAAAGACTAAATGGAGCCCATTGATCATTGATTGGTTCTAATTAAGCAGAATAGACATTTGACCTTTAGGTTGTCACATTTCCACTAAATGTATACCAGTTTACTAGATAATGCAATGGTTTGAGCGATGTTCGCTCCATATACAGTTTGTTTTCTGTATTGTTTGTTGTGTGTGAAAATAAATAAAATTCTACTTTAAAAAAAAAAAAAACATTCTATGAGGAGGTGAGCTGCCATCTAGATAAAGGAAGGCCAGTAGACATGGTGTACCTGGATTTTGCAAAAGCATTTGACACATTTCCCCATAAACGTTTACTGTACACAGCAAGGTCCATGGGCATGGACCATAGTGTGAGTACATGGATTGAAAACTGGCTACAAGGGTGAGTTCAGAGGGTGGTGATAAATGGGGAGTACTCGGAATGGTCAGGGGTGGAAAGTGGGGTCCCCCCAGGGTTCTGTGCTGGGACCAATAGCATTTAATTTGTTCATAAATGACCTGGAGGATGGGGTAAACAGTTCAATCTCTGTATTTGCGGACAATACTAAGCTAAGCAGGGCAATAACTTCTCCGCAATTTGTGAAAACCTTGCAAGAAGATCTCAAATTAATGACAAATGAGGTTTAATGTGGAAAAATGTAAAATAATGCATTTTGGTAGCAAAAATATGAATGCAATCTACTCACTGGGGGGAGAACCTCTGGGAGAATCAAGGATGGAAAAGGACCTGGGGGTCCTAGTAGATGATAGGCTCAGCAATGGCATGCTAACAAAGCAAACTGAATAATGGCATGTACTAAAAAGGGGATTTACTCAAGAGATTAAGCGATAATTCTCCCACTCTACAAGACTTTGGTCTGGCCTCACCTGGAGTATGGAGTCCAGTTCTGGGCACCAGTCCTCAGGAAGGATGTACTGGAAATGGAGCAAGTACAGAGAAGGGCAACAAAGCTAATAAAGGGACTGGAAGATATTAGTTATGAAGAAAGGTTGCGAGCACTGAACTTGAGAGCTTGAGAGGGGATACGATTTTAATTTACAAATACTGTACTGGTGACCCCACAATAGGGATAAAACTTTTCAGTGGGAGTTTGATAAGACACGTGGTCACTCATTAGGATTAGAAGAAAAGGAGGTTTAACCACTTTCAGACCGGTTTGCGCAGAAGTTATAGTGTTTACAAGATAGGGGATAGTTTTATAGCATTTTTATTAATAATTTTTTTTTTATTAGTAATGGCGGAGATCTGCGATTTTTTTTGTGACTGCGACATTATGGCGGACCCGGACATTTTTGACACATTTTTGGGACCATTGTCATTTTTTTTTACAGCAATTAATGCTCTTTAAATGCATTGATTCCTGTAAAAATGACACTGGCAGTTTAGCGGTTAACCACAAGGTGGCAGTGTAGGGGTTTTGTAGGCCTATGGGTGTGTTTCTTACTTTGGCTGTCAGCTAGTGAATGCTGATCTCTGCTCAAATCACAGGGAGCAGAGATCGGCGTCACTAGTTGCTAGGCAGAACGGGGAGATGCGTATTATCTCGGCATCTCCCCGTTCAGCCGTCCCATGAGACGATCGCGGATGTCCCCGCGGCGATCGAGTCCGCGGGGACCGCGATCGGAACTCACGGGGGTCCCGACAAGCGCGGGAGCGCGCCGCTCCCGGCGCGCTCCCGATGGCACGGACAGGCTAAAGGAGGGACGGATATATACGCCATCCTGCCTGTACGTGACATTATGTCGACGTACATCTGTGTGCATTTTTTATTTTTTTTTTTTTTTTTTTGTTTTTTTTATTTTAATTAATGTTTATTTAAATTTTTTTTTTTTTGTAAAAATTTTTTTTTTATTTTTTTTTTTTTTTTTTTATTTTTTTGTTTTTTTTAAGTTTTTTTATTTATTTTTTTCTTTTTTTTTTGTATTTTTTTTGTTTTTTTTTTTTTGCTTATTCTTTTTTTTTTTTTTTTATTTTTATTTTGTTTTTTTATTTTTTTTTTTTTTATTTTTTTTTATTTTTTTTTTTTATTTTTTTTTTTATTTTTTTTTTTTTTTTTTTTTTTTTGTTTATTTTTTTTTTTTTTTCTTTTTTTTTTTTTTTTTTTTTTTTTTTTTTTTTTTTTTTTTTTTTTTTTTTTTTTTTTTTTTTTTTTTTTATTTTTTTTTCATTTTTTTTTTTTTTTTTTTTTTTTATTTATACGCCATCCTGCCTGTACGTGCCATTCTGTCGACGTACATCTTTGTGCGCCGGTCGGCAAGTGGTTAAAGGGGGTTTAATACTGTAAGAGCGGCAAGGATGTGGAATTCACTTCCACAGGTGGTGGTCTCAGCGGGGAGCATCGATAGTTTCAAAAAACTATTAGATAAGCACCTGAACGACCACAACATACAGGGATATACAAAGTAATACTGACATATAATCACACACACAGGTTGGACTTGTGTATTTTTTCAACCTCACCTACTATGTAATTGTATCTGCTGTCTTCAGCTTTCTACATTCCTTAGAAAAGTGCACATCGCGTTAGAAATCTTTTTTCCTATTTCAGCAGTGTGTGGGGAGTCTGGGCATACACTGTGTGACAGCCGATTGGAGGAAAGGCAGGGACACGCCCCCCTCCCCCTCCACATAGGGGGAGGAATGAACAAACATGCAGAACAGTGCTGGGAATAGACCAGCTCCCTGCTTATCTACCTCTATGCACCCACCCGACACAAAATTTCCAGCTGCTTTTATCGCCTGTGTCAGAGAACTTGTCAGAAGTTATCATGCTGATAACAGAGGAACGGAGCAGCATAAAGACACAGGACTTAGGGCTTTGGAGAGAGATGAGTAAACACTGCAGATATATGTGCCTAGGTCAGATTTCATTAATGGAGTTTACATCCACCAACAAAAATGTGACTCTCTCGACAGGGGGAAGAATACATTCAGTTTCCAAATGTATTTGGCCTACTGCCTCCTTTTTAGAAAAAAAAAATGCTCTGCGTTTACCTGGAAACCTACCTTCTTTAATGTGATTGTAAACAATCACCATGTAAAACAACCCATTAACCGCTTCCCAACCGGCGCACACACATATACGTCGGCAGAATGGCACGGACAGGCATAAGGGCGTACAGGTACGTGCCTTTGAATATGCTGCCGCGCCATCATGTGCGCGCCGCCGGTGGCGCGCGCTGGTCGGGACCTCGGTGAGTCCGGTCGCGGGTCCGCGGACTCGATTGGGGAGGACGAACGCGGAGAGATGCGGAAGTAAACAGCATCTCCCGTTCTGCCTAGCAACAAGTGACACTGATCTCTGCTCCCTGTGATTGGAGCAGAGATCAGTGACTGTGACACACTTAACCCCTACACTGCCACCCCCTGGTTAACCCCTTCACTGCCAGTGTCATTTACACAGAAATCAGTGCATTTGTATAGCACTGATTGCTGTATAAATGACAATGGTCCCAAAAATGGCAGATGTGTCCGCCATAATGTTGCAGTCACAATAAAAAATCGCTGATCGCCGCCATTACATTAATAAAAATGCTATAAAACTATCCCCTATTTTGTCAACGCTATAACTTTTGCACAAACCAATCAATAAATCGCTTATTGCGATTTTTTTTACCAAAAATATGTAGACGAATACGTATAGGCCTAAACTGAGGGGAAATTTTTTTTTATATATATATATTTTTGGGGGATATTTATTATAGCAAAAATTTAAAAATAATGCGTTTTTTTCAAAATTGTCGCTCTTTTTTTGTTAATAGCGCAAAGAATAAAAAAACGCAGGGGTGAGCAAATACCACCAAAAGAAAGCTCTATTTGTGGGGAAAAAAGGACGTCAATTTTGTTTGTGAGCCTTGTCGCACGACCGCGCAATTGTCAGTTAAAGCGACGCAGCGCCGAATCACAAAAAGTGCTCTGGTCTTAAGCCAGCAAAATGGTCCTGGTCTGAAAGTGGTTAAGTTTATAATAGAAATAAAAAATGCAAGAAATTTTTTGTATAGATATAATAAAAAAAAAAAAAAAAAAAAATTTAAAATGTTTTCTTATAAGTTATCACATTCCCTCTGTTCTCTGCTGCATAAGGGGGGGGAGAAGCAGCAGCACACTGAGCTTCCCTGTGATATGCCATTTTTTTTTTGGCGGGGGGGTTCCCCTCAAAATCCATACCAGATACTTATCCGAGCATACAGAAAGGGGGGGCGGGGGAAGTGCCCCCTCCTAAACAATACCAGGCCACATACCTTCAACATGGAGAGGTTTGTTTGTTTGTGTGACCGGAGCCGCCTGTTGCTCCCTGGGGATGCAGCAGGAGCACAGCCACGGGTCCCAATTATGACAGGTGATGTGTAGGTGAGTGGCCCCAAATGCACATTGCCTGTGTCTGGGGCTGTACACCTGCACCCAGACATTTGTCACATCACACAGAACATTAACAATTCAACTGATAGCTCATGTATGGTGTGGTGGCAGAACAGGTAATGCCAGTAGGCACCATAAGGGCCTGCGCTGACTGGCTTTTGTTCACTTCAGACAGGTTTTGCATTCTCATGCTAGTCTATGGGAAAGCAAAATCTACTCGAAGCAGATAAAATGCAGGGCCAATGTAAATATGCATGTGCCATACCTGCCCTATCCCTGTGTAAAATGGAAATCATTATTGTGGGCACCTCTACATTGTTGGCACCAGCTTGCTGCTCCTGGGTGGAGCAGCTGCCCTGCCGATTAGTGAACACAGGGTTTGCTCGCTCAGCACAGGTGCCATTCAGAGCATGCCTTGGTAATGATTGGATGAGGTGGAGATAATGATGTCACCGCCCTGGCTCTCCACCGTGTCCAATCAGAGAATGCCTTGGATTCATTGAGAAAATACAATTCCATCTCTGAATGGAATCTGTGCTGAGCGGGCAACTACCTGTGTACACTATGCAGCAGGGCAGCTGCTTAGCACAGGACCCGGAAGATTGCAGGGATCACCGTAGTAACAGTAATTGTCAGCTTCCACAGGCATTCGTCATATACGGCGTATGTGTATGCATGCTTACAAGGTAGACTATCATGGTTTGGGTATAATTTTTTTAATTTTCTAAACTGATATACAATAGTGGTTACTGAAATTAGTTTTTTGTTTCTACAAAGAAAAATAGAACACTGGTTCCACCAAACATTATGGATGTGCTAAACAGTTTTATAAAAGCTTACAATGTATGGCCATACAAAGTAAAATACGGCTGTAGCTGTGGCACCTGGGAGCCACAACTGCAGCATATTCTACTCATAGGAGCGCACTGCAGAAAACCTGTGTGTGTCTATACAAATGTAATTGCAGACAACATTGTTTACATTTTTTTTTTTTTTAAATACACCGGTGTGTGCGCGCACTAGTAAATTCTACACATCAGCTCAGTCTTTTACAAGCATAAAAAACAGCGGACTGTGCACATGTGGGTAGGGAATGGAGTTCAGTGCTTGTTCGCGAGTTTCTGGGGCTACACATCTAATGCTTGGTGCGTTCTCCCATCTGCAGGACAGAGGGGGGGGGGGGGAGGACAATGTAATGAGCATCTGAAAAAGTAAGCACTTATTTACCAAACGGAGCACAGCGTGCCAATTTGCTTTTAAATTTAGCAAAAATAAGTAAAGGGGGAACTAAGGCCCCTTTCACACTGGGGGGGAGCCGCGGCGACGGTAAAGCAGCGCTATATTTAGCGCTGCTTTACCGTCGTTTTAGCCGCGGTATTCGGTTTTACCCCCCCCGCGAGGCCGAAAAAGGGTTAAAATCCCCCGCAAAGCACCGCCGTAGCGGCGCTTAGCGGCGGTATTGCCGCGGTATTACCACGGTGTCCCATTGAAATCAATGGGTAGGAGCGGTATAGGAGCAGTGAACACACCGCTCCTATACAGCTCCAAAGATGCTGCTAGCAGGACTTTTTTTACCGTCCTGCTACCACACCGCTCTGAAAAAAACGGCCCCATTCACTCCAGTGTGAAAGCCGGCGGGCTTTCACACTGGAGTGAATGGGGCCGTTTTTTTAGGCGGTGTACAGGCGCTATTTTTAGCGCTGTACCCCTTTCACACTGGGGCAGGAGCCGCGGTGACGGTAAAGCAGCGCTATATTTAGCGCTGCTTTACCGTCGTTTTAGCCGCAGTATTCGGCCGCTCGCGGGGCGGTTTTACCCCCCCCGCAAGCGGCCGAAAAAGGGTTAAAATCACCCGCAAAGCGCCGCCGTATCGGCGCTTTGTGGCGGTATTGCCGCGGTGTCCCATTGAAATCAATGGGTAGGAGCGGTATAGGAGCGGTGAATACAGTGCTCCTAAGATGCTGCTAGCAGGACTTTTTTTACCGTCCTGCTAGCGCACCGCTCCAGTGTGAAAGCCCGCGGCTTTCACACTGGAGTGAATGGGGCCGGTTTTTTCAGGAGGTGTACAGGCGCTATTTTTAGCGCTGTACAGCCTGAAAACCGCCCCAGTGTGAAAGGGGCCTTATTGTGGATTTTGTGATACAATTTGCATTGTAGTTGTGGTTTCTTCATTGAAAACGCTTCTGAAGAATCCACTTCCTATGCCTAGTGTTTTCCACAGTTTTTTTTTTTACATTTGAATAACTTTAAAATAACTATATTATGTTTTTTGCATCTCACCTTGGAATCAACCCCAATGGGTTTCCTGCACTCAGCACAAGTGTTGGCAACAATCTTCTCAAAACACTTCACACAGCAGTTGTGTCCTTCCTTCTCAACATACTTCTTGCCTTGCAGAGGGGCTCTGCAGTAATGGCAGTCGAAGCGCTCAGACATTGTGCCCACAGTGTAGTGGCGGGGACCTAATAATAGAAAAATTGAAAGATGAAGGATTATATTTGGTCTCCCATTTCTGTTTAAGAACCAATACACACTTATTCCATACACAATGTACATTTTTACATTCTATGCCTATGCTGGAACCTTGACTGCTAATATATAAGTTTATATGTTGGGGAAGTGTTATAAAATTACAGTTCGTCAAGTTGAAAAAGACAAGTTCGTCTAGAAGGCAATCGGATATTTCGGGAATCAACAATCTCTGGTGTTATTATTACCTATAAATTTTAATATATAGTTACATATATGTGTATTTAGGAATGTATCCAGTTATTTGAAATAAACTCAACTGAGCTGGCTAGAACTATTTATTAACTATTTATTAAGGGAAGTCTATTCCACATTATTCTTTTTTTATTTTTTTTAAATTGTTATCCATCTGAAATTATATCGTTTTGTATCAGAGAAGGGCTAGCAGTAGGGGAAAAGGGTTAAATACCCCTTTTGGGATCCCTTATTATATTATTATTTCAGAAAAAAAAAAAAAAAAAAAAAAAAAGAAGGACACCATTAAAGCGGTTAAGATGATGTCACTATTGGCATATTATGGAGTTCGTTTTTTGTCTCAACCATATTTCTTCTTCGTATAATTCAACATAGTTGTGAAAGAATGTATGCAATTTAGAAGCAATATTCTTCAAAAAGCATACTACAGTTAACATGTGCTATCCAACTTCATCAGCCACTGTGGCACCACACACACACACACACACACACACACACACACACACACACACACACACACACACCATTCTTACAGGGAATAATACATCTTTTTATACAGTTTCAGAAGGCTCCCTTTGCTTTCAACGGACCAAAAGATACATAACATACAGATTTATGTGACAAATTATTAAAGTATATTTAGGGGCCAGTGTCAAATCTCTCTCATTTGTCCAGTGATTGGATCCACAGGATATTATACTTCAGTTCAAGACGTCTCAAATATTAAAAGTGGTTGTATGAAAATAGTGAAAGGAGTCTGCGTACACCTGTTTGTCTGGAAAGTATGTATACTTTTATTTTTGCAAAACCCAATAAAAAATATAAAAAAAAAAAATTAAAAAAAGGTGGTTGTAAACCCTCGTTGTAAACATGCCTATACTTGCCTGCTCTGCACAATCGTTTTGTACAGAGCAGCCCCAATCCGCTTCTTCTGGGGTTCCCCCGCCGGCGCTCCTGGCCCCTGATTTTCATCAGGTGTCCCAACATAAAGCCGCCTTCCATGGGGGCACCCTCGCGGGCACATTCGAGTCCTGCTGCAGCATTCATTGACAGACAGCGCGACTTGGCCCCGCCCCCTACGTCACACGATTTGATTGACAACGGTGGGAGCCAATGGTTCCTGCTGCTATCAATCTGTCCAATGATGAGAGAGACAGCAACTGGAGCCGCTGCACTCATGCACAACGCTGGATCGGACAGACTCCGGTAAGAAAAAGGGGGTGCACATAGAATGCTCTTGAGGCTTTACAACCACTTTAAGGTGTTTCCAGACCAAATGGATGATATAATAATTTGTTCTCTTTTGACTGCCTCCTCCTGGATCATCATCAATGGCAACCTCCCAATTATCCTATGTATAACAGGTTGAACTCCCTCTCTGCAGGTTTAGTGTCTCAGGGCTCTTAAGAAACTGAACTTTTTATTCAGTCACCAATAGTACACCAAGCAACACTACAACTAATAACTTATTTAACCTCATTTACATTTCCCCTTTAATAATGCCATGTAGCTTGTATGCCTGGGCAGGGTCAACAAGATTTTTTTTATACATTTTCCTTTGAGGGTTTTAGTATTACAGATACAACAAAGATTATAGTTAAAACTGGCTCCCCATGGCTATGCCTTTCCAATTTTTGTTGAGAAGGGTTTGCTCCTGGGGGAAATTACATTTTGTCATTGCTATATTATATATATATATATATTTATTTAAAAACGCACAGTAGCGGCATGCTGATCAAGACAGCTTTCCTCTGCCAGACCACATTTTTGAACAATTATTTTTTCATTAACATAGAACATACAAGCTTTTACAGAAAGGCAAAAAAGTTTTTTACTATACACTTGACCGAACTTTAAAAAACGCATACCAAAAACATATGTACCTTATACTTAAAGTGGTTGTAAACTCTCACATATACCCAGTGAAGGGCCTAGCCTCAGGTGATGCACAAAGATGAAACAAATCATCCTACATAAGATGTACCTGTTTTTTCTGCATTCCTCTCTCCTCTACATAAGTTCAAAGTCCAGAATTCACATAGCATTTCTGAGCTTCCAATGGCAGAAGGTGGGGATCTGACTGTGCATACTGCACAGCATAGAGCTGAGAGTAATCAGAGACCTGAGTGGAGTGAATGAACACACCCTCCTCTACACAATACTTTTTCAGGTCAGAGGTTTACAATCACTTTAAATGAGCAAAAATAAATAAGTAAAAGAATGGGAGCTAATAAGAATGATATTCTATTCTTTAATTGCCATCTAAGGCAGTAATTTAGGTCCTTTGATGGCTAGCTCATTACCAAGGAATACAATATACTGTAACGGTTACAAGTGCAGCACTGTTGGCCAATAATAATTCATGGCAAAGGACTTAATCTGTCACTGCAATAACTAAACAGCCAAAATCATGGAATGTAAAATGGGTCCGTGGGAAGGATCACTGTTTGGGTTTCTTGCCTTGTTATGAAGTGTTTATCAACAGTGATTCACCGGTCAAGTATACTCCTGATGAGACATACTAAAAGTGTTAACAACGTTTTTGGCTATGGACAAAAGTTGCAGCAGAAAGAATTCATCTCTCTAAATGATGACCTTATAAAGGCTCGGATGTGCCCTTCTGGTGATACATACTGGTGGGAATTTACTAAAACTGCAGCAGACTAGACATGTGCGATTAGCTTCGTACGAATCGGAAATTCGTCCGAATCCGAATTACGAATTTTTACAAATTCTGTATGAAATTTTGTTTACGAATTTCGGATTCAAATTATCAGAATCCAAACTACCAAATGACGAATTTCAACTAATATGAAAGAAATTATAGCGAATATAACGAATGATTCGAATGAATTTGAGATTCAGTATAACGAATATCGACACTCTACGAATAATAACGAATTATCCGAAAACGTATTAACGTTACATAACACACAAGTCTATTGTCTATTGTTCACCAATCACTCAGAGGAAGTACGAAATACGACATTTCGTATTTCGTACTTCCTCTGAGTGATTGGTGAACAATAGACAATAGACTTGTGTTATGTAGCGTTAATACGTTTTCGGATAATTCGTTATTATTCGTAGAGTGACGATATGCGTAACGTTTCGTACGAAATTCGTATTTCGTACGAATCCGAATTAAATTTCGTACACGAATTACGATTTTTTTTATACGGAACGAAACACATTTTTTGACGGCTCCCATGTCTACAGCAGACAGAATCTGGAGCAGCTGTACACTGAAGCCAAATCAGATTCTAGCTTCAGTTCATTCTGTTAAAGCGGTTCTGCACCCATCTCCTAATCTTACTTTCAATCTATTCTCCATCATGTTAGATTACAGAATTGATGGGTCAATTCTGCATCTTGGAAGCCTACCTTGAATGCTGGCTTCATCTTTGGTGTTGTCCCTGCGGGGGTGGGCGGGGTCTGTGCGGGGATCCTCGTCATGCCGCACTGTCTCCTGGGATCTGGTGTCATTCATCCCAGGAGTCAGTGCGAACATCCGACTCGAAATCTTGCGAGATTTGCAGACATCCGACCCGAAATCTCGCGAGATTTGCAGACATCCGACCCGAAATCTCGCGAGATTTGCAGACATCCGACCCGAAATCTCGCGAGATTTGCAGACATCCAACCCGAAATCCCGGTCGATGTCCGCAAATCTCACGAGATTTCCGGTCGATGTCCGCAAATCTCGCGAGATTTCGGTCGATGTCCGCAAATCTCGCGAGATTTCCGGTCGATGTCCGCAAATCTCGCGAGATTTCCGGTCGGATTTCCGGACATGCTTGTTGGAACAAGGAAGTGACTGCTTGTGGGCCCACAAGCAAAATGACAATTCTGTACTTTTTATTTTAAAAGTGCATTTTTTTTTTTAGGAAAAAACAGACATGGATACCGGACGACACCTAACAAGTGAGTTTATTGTTATACTATTTTTAACATGAGAATAAAAAATAAAAAATAAATTAGTGTGTGCAGAACCACTTTAAGTCTTTGAACATGAAAGTTAGAAACTAACTGGTTGCCTTGCACAGCTGCTCCAGTCTTCGAAAATTTCCCCCACTGTACAGTGAACACTGAATATAGTGGGTGCCTTTCTGTACCCTGTATTTGAACTTGTTCTCATTGGTAATTTTTCTGCACTCATATCATGTCAGCTTAGATGCATTTTGGAATGTTGTAATGGATCTTAGCATAAAATAAAATTTAAATTTCACTGAATTGTATAAGGAAATAATCAGAGGTTGAATAAGGTGCATCAGAAACTACTGGAAGCCAAAGCAACCTTGCCATATTTTCAAACACTAGATTTCTTGTCTACCATCAAAAGATCTAGTTTACGGAGTCTGTTGTAGAACTCTAACCCGCTTTCTGCCATATTCCACTTCTATAGAAGCGCATGCAACTCAGAGCTAATTTAATTGTCCCAGGAAGAGTGTAGACTGGTATAGTCTACACCAATGTTCCCTCAGCAATAGGCACTGTGGATAAGCCGACTTGCCTCATTACTAAGCAACACGTACATTGAGCCAAATTAAAGTCATTTGTATTTCGTTTTGATCAACCAAAATTGATCTTTTCCCTGCAAGGTGTGTAAGAAAAAGTTGGAAGAATTAACTTTGATTTACCTTGAAAGCTGCATAACAATCATTATAAAGGCCCATACACACGATCGGACTTTTTGACAACCAACATGCAAATTAGCTGTTTTGGACATCCGACAGTGTGTACGCTCCATCGGACCAACTTTTTCCAGGTTTCATCGGACTTTTGTTGGCTGTGCGAACGGACCAACTTTCTGCCAACAAAAGTCCGATGGACCAAAGTCCGACCGTGTTTACACAAAACCAACAAAACCAAGTCTTTTGTACAAACCAATGCAGAACCAATGCAAAAGATCAGACAACAATACAGAAGTTGACCAAAGGTGGCGGTAAAGAGCAGAAAAACCAAGTGATTTGGTGAAAGTTGGCTGAAAAAGTCCTGCCGTGTGTATGCAATACCAACTTGGGACCAACACCCTTTGGACAAAAATCCATGGGAAAGTTGGTCCACGGTCCGATCGTGTGTATGAGGCTTAAGGAATACATTGAATGGACAAAACATTGTTTTACTATCCGAGTTCTGCCCATCTAAATCTAAGATAAGTGATGGCTTATTTTCCATCTCTGCAATAAAATTAGATTTAATATTTTGTGGTTTACTATTTTATGTCATTCCAGTATGACATATACCATATTTATACTTGTCATTTGAAAAACAATAATGGATCACACAACACAATCTTTATGTTAACCTTGACCTTGTTTTTATAGCTTGCAAAATAACTTCTCATCACCGGCTACTAAATAAAGTGGGTGAAAACATCATATGGTGACAGCTGCTATGAAGAAGGGGTTAAAGATAAAAGGTTGGAAAGAGATTGCGTCGGTGACCTTTTACTGATGTCAACAAGAAACATGCTGGATGGCATGACCTTGGCAAACTTCCCATTTTGGATATAAACTGAAAGCATCCAGAAGTTTGCCAAACATAGCTATGGTCATCCTCCATTTATAAGACATTTGTTGTCATGTATACAGACTGTTTGCTAGGACACGATGTGTCTCTCATCACCTCCCTACACTCTGGGGTATTTGGAGGGCTTTAATCAGAAATGTTATGTACTAGCAGATTGGCACACTTCCAGAGAGGCATTACTAGAGTCTATATAAGCACTACTAAATGTATACCTAAAATTTAAAAACACTGGATTCTTGGGTTCAGTGGGACCGCTCTACTTATGGTACCACACTTCCCTCCGCCCATGCCAACTAATCATTGATTGACATTACTGACATTACCACCAGTACCTTGCACTCTTCAGTGATGTGTGTAATCATCATTTTCATCTCTGAAACCCTCAGAACTGATCCCTCCCTTCTTTCCCCAAAGCAGGACTTCAAGCAAAAGTGGAAGTTCCGCGTTTCCTCCTCTCCCATAATTTTTTTTTTGGGGGGAGGGTAAATACCTGATTTTGACAGTATAATTCATGTCAAAAAACATTCAAAACTGATTTTAGGCAAAATGTGTACAAAAAGTACATTTGAAATACTAAAATTATTAGCCGTGTGTATTGCCATTTTCCTCCTTGTGCCAACTATGACCATTTTCAAATAAAAGAAACAATTTGCTTAAAGGGTTAGTTCACCTTTACCAAAAAAACTACATATGCATATAAGGGACGTTGGTAGATGAAAAACAAAACTGTGCAGGTTTGACCAAAGTTGAATAATTTTAAAATATACCGTATATACTCGAGTATAAGCTGACCCGAATATAAGCCGAGGCACCTAATTCTACCACAAAAAACTGGGAAAACGTATTGACTCCAGTACAAGCCTAGGGTGAGAAATGCGCAGCTACTGTAAGTGGAAAAGAGGGTCAACAATGCCCATTTGCAGCCTCACTGTGCCCATTTGCAGCTATAGGTCCTCCGAACTTCAAACTATGTAGTTAAGAGTTCCTAGATGCCCCCTAGCTGCAGCCAGAATTTGGGGTCTCTGGACCCAAAGGGTCCCGAAATGACATTGCTGCAGATGGGACACAGTTGACCGACTTTGGGGCCCTGTATATCGGGGCCACTTGGTGCTAGAAACCTAAAATGTGGTGTGCAATTCCAGTGGAACCAGCACTACAATATATCCATAGATAGGGTTCCTAGCACTAAGTGGCCCCAAGATACGGGGCCCCAAAAATCGGTTCGGAAAATGTCAAGCACTTTTCTGCAGCAGAGAATGATATTTTCCGAATTTGGGGCCCCGTATCTCAGGGCCACTTAGTGCTAGGAACTCCAGCTTTGGATATGCAGGTTCCATTGGGCTTGCACACCAAATTCTGGGTTCCTGGCCCCGAATTCAGTTCGGAAAATGTAATTTTCTGCTGCAGAAAAGTGCTGGACTCCAGTATAAGCCGGGGGGGGGGGGGGCACTTTCAGCACAATAAAATGTGCTGAAAAACTCGGCTTATACTCGAGTATATACGGTATTTTGATAATGATTTTCAACACCTAACAGTTTGTGCAATTTGCAGCTATTTTTACAGAAACCCCAAAACTTTCTAGGTTGCACAACTCCCTGGTCCAAGTTGTGTAACTTCATATATTGATTCATAGAGGATGTCAGGAACAGTTTACATATTGACCTCTCAAACAGAATGTTGCATGTTACATCACATACACAGAGAAAACATTGTGTACATTAAGTATAATTATGAATACCATCTGTTTTAAACATGTCCTACAGTATTGGCTATACATTTTTTTTATTGTATGCTTTATATACTCAGGAAAAGAATCAGGCAGACTCGCAGGGATGTAATCAAATGTAGACCTTTTAAAAAAAGTATAGTATATTTTCAGTGAGTACATACTGTAGTTTGACTTATTTTTGCAGTGTTAACCCAAAAGTAATTGTGGGTGTGAATTACATGTGTGCACGTTTTCTGTATTCCCCAGCATATTGTGTTTATCTAATTAACCACTCGTCAACCCCCCCCCCCCCCCAGTACATATATGTATGCCACATGCCTGCTCCTGGTTTAGGAGTGAGCAGCGTGCCCTCCCGCAACCACTGTGTCTGCCGGACAGAGCGGAATGCAGATCCCGGTAATCATGTGATCGCTATGCAATCACATGATCACAATGTCAACAAAGCGGTTATGAATGAATGCAGTCATAATAGCTGTGCTGCCTATGCTGTGATTGGCCCACAGCTATCACATTGTACCTGGGCCAATCACAGCACCCCATACCCTGTGATTAGCTGTAGCCCAGTTAAAGTAGCGCCGTGCTAAATGGCACAAAATGCCCAGTCATGGAGTAATACCTTCTGGAGCTCGCGTGGTTAATTCCAAATAAGATTTGATGTATTAAACCATTTTTCCACGTTTACATGAAGCTTGGCATCATTCAACTGGAAGGTGCCTGATATGAAGTGGACTTTCTGTAGTGAATAGAGCTGGATTGAAAGGAAGTACCGCAGTGTACGCAGCATTTTTATTAGTTTTACCAATGCTAGTCAATGCATTTAATTTTCTTTTTAAAAATGGAGTAGACCTCCAAAATAAGAGATTTGTTTATTAGCCAGAGGCAAGGAAGAAGGTCTACTAGAATGACTCTGCCTAACTGCATAACAGCTTGTTAGATAAGTCGATCGTTTATTCTACTTCCAACAAAGGAATATTTTGGGAAATTTTCCATTGATAAGCAGCTGCAGCAAAACAGCACCCACTGCTGTCAGAATACAATGTTCTGGTGGTGGGGGATAGGGGGATTCCTTCATCTACCTCATTTGTTTGGATGGAGGAATCTTTTTTGTTTTCAGGCAAGAATGAGTAAAGACAAAATAAAAAAAAATAAAAATGTGTAGCACTGCAAGGTAGGACATAAATCCTGAGTAAATAATGAGCAACTATGACTGCCCTAATGCACAAATATAATTATGATCTTTGCCATAGAAATTAGGCTCTTTTTTAAAGCATTAACACACAAATAGGATTTTTTTTTTATCAAGCTGCCATTTTTTTTGCATGCAGATTGAAATATATTGATAAGATTATAATATCCCACTAAAAGGGCCTCAATAAGAACCCTTTCACACGAGGGCGTTTTGCAGGCGCTATAGCGTTAGAAATAGCGCCTGCAATCCGCCCTCAAACTGCTGCTCCATTGTCTGCATTGTGAAAGCCCGAGGGCTTTCACACTGGAGCGGTGCGCTGGCAGGACGTCAGGAAAAGTCCTGTCAGCAGCTTCTTTGGAGCGGTGAAGGAGCGGTGTGTTTAACGCTCCTCCACCGCTGCTCCCATTGAAATCAATGGGGCAGCGCTGCAATACCGCCGGCAAAACGCCGCTACTGCGGCATATTGCCGGGGGTTTTAACCCTTTCGCAGCCGCTAGCGGGGGGTTAAAAGCGCCCGCTAGTAGCCAAAATGCACCACAAATATGATGCTAAAACGCCGCTAAAAATAGCGGCGTTTTACCGCCGACGCTATGGGCGGTGTGGTGTGAAAAGGGGTTTAACTGAATAAAATTTTTCATGAACTGTTTTTATGTGAACTGTTTTTATATAATTTTCCGAAAATTTGTGAAAGCGGATATTATGATTGATGGCTGTGGGGAAATATTGTCTGTTACTGATATTTTAACACCAATGCCAACTGTGGAACGTTCCTTACAATTTCACAGCCTTCTAAACATTTTTTTTTACTTATTTTTTTTCTACTTAAACCCACCTTTGAAAAAAAAAAAAAAAAACCCGTGCAAGACAAAAGGCATAATGAGCTAGTAAGCATAGCATACTAGCTCACCAGATCGAAACCCTCGCTGCAGTGCCCGTACACTGCTCCGGCTGCCGACATCTCTTCCGGGGTTTACTTCTGGGTATTGCGGCTCCGGTGCTGTGATTGTCTGGAGCCGCAATTACATCACTCCCACACGCGCGCGGTAACGGCAGACTCACTGAAGCAACGGCACATACGTGACATTGGTTCAGTTTGTGTCAGTGCGCATGTGGCGATGACATCGGCACATGCAAATACAGGGTATAGCTCCTAAACCTTGCAGGTTTAGGCCCCTTTCACACGGGACGGATCCGTATTGATCCGCCCTGTGAAGATCCGCTGCTCAGCCGGGATCGCACAGCTGATCCCCGCTGAGCCGGCGGATGACAGGGCGGTCCCTGCACACTGTGCAGGGACCGCCCTGTCAGATCTCCGCTCTCCTCTATGGGGGATCGGATGAACACGGACTGTCTGTCCTTGTTCATTCGATCCGCAGACGGATGGAAAAATAGGGTTTTCCTCCATCTGCAGAATCGGACCATAGCGGACACGGACGATATCGGGTGTCAGCGGATGCTCATCCGCTGACACCCGCTATCCCATAGGGGTACATGTATGTCCGTTTTTCATCAAAAACGGATGGATGAAAAAACGGACATACGGTCCGCACGTGTGAAATGGGCCTTAGGAGATATCCTGGGTAGCTACAGGTAAGCCTTATTAAAGGCTTACCTGTAGCACAAAGCGGTCTGTAAGGGTTTAAAACCACTTTAGCTGTTACACACTAGTTTATATCCATGCTTCATCTGCTCTAACCCCTCTATGGAAAATAAAATAAAATATTTAGATGCCGAATTATAACAGAACAACAGCTACCTAATTAAGCTAAGAGTACCTCTTCCATGACCAGAGGAAATTTTCTGGCGTTATCCACAGCAACAAATCAAATGCTTTAATTTGCTAATCTACACCTCAGATTAGCATTACAATCTGATTGGTTGCTAAAGGCAACCCCCCCTTTTATTATTTAAGTATCATATGAAAAACACCAAATTTATCATACGCAAGAACAGTGCTCCAGTAAAACAACTCAAGGGGCGGCACACACGTAGCCCATTTAGAATATCCGTTAGGTTTGTTGGGACAGCAGCTGTTCCTATCTGCATCCAGTACCCTCTGATCCTTCTGCTTTCTTTATGTATTCTAACCGTAGACTCTTCCTAATGCAGGCCTGGCCGACTGCCTGGAAGTTTCTCCTGGTGTCAGTTGATATATGTCTGGAAAGAAGTGACAGATGTATAACAGACAATGCTGTCACCCGCCACACTGGATGATAAGCTCCATGCATGAAGAATTTATGCAGCAAAATATTTGTTAACCCATGACCTAATGTCTGTATATTTATGTTCATCTTTCTTTGAGTTCAGCTATCATCTATTCACAAGGTTTAAAAGTAGAACTATAGGCAAAACTTTTTTTTTATTATTTTGGATAGACCATGGGAGGGTTATAACCCGTGACAGATATTTTTTGCCATCTGTGTCCCATTTTCGGATTTCCCTTCACTTCCTGTCCCATGCCCAAACAGGAAGTGGGAGGAAATCCTTGCAGAGGTGAACACCTGGGGACCCCCAGTTCACCAGAACTAGTGTCCCTATTGGAAGATTTCCCCTCTAGTACGTCCCAAAATTTGTAAATTTACTTTACTTTCACTGATAATGGTAAATAAATAAGAAATAGAGGGCGATTCTCCTTAACGGGGGCACAGACCACAATAAAAACTGCCAGGGATTCTAATCCCTCCCCACTCTATCCAAAACTAAAAAAAAAAAAAAACAATTTGCCTTTAGTTATATTTTAAATCCCAAGGACAGATGTGACAATAAAAGGGCAGTTGATATTTTAGAATACTCAAAAATAAATGTGTTATGTGTAGATCACTCAGTACTTAAACAGCAAATGTAGTCTCACACCTTTTTGTCACTATATAGTCTCATTCCCGCTTATGTAAGGATTTTAACAGATTTCACCTTGCAAATGCCTTAAAATACAAATTTCTCTTATTTCAAATGTGCTTTCTGCCCTCTCACGCCAGTGCTTTATGCAAACAGCAATGGCCACACTCCCCATTACACGTGTTCTCACAAAGATAGCTATGGCGTGTGTCTGACCAGGTATACTAGATTACAGACTGCACTTAAAATGGTGTTTCCCCCAAAAAATAAAAAAAGGCTGAAAATTCCTAAAAATATAAAAAAAAAAAAAAAATTGGATTTTTTTTAAACTTACCTCTAAATGCCTGTTGCTAGGGGGTCCCTCGTAGTCTGCCTCTCCTTCAGTGCCCGGGCTGGTGACATCACTTCCCCTCGGCGCAGTCAGTCATCTGGGACATGTGACAGGTCCCAGATGACTGCGCGGCGTATCACAGCGCGCGGCATGCGCAGTGGGTGAAGCCACAGCCGGGTGCCCACAGTAAGAATGCCGGTGCCGCGAGCGGAGAACGAGGGGGGGGCTTCGCTCCCCCACATCGCTGGATCATGGGACAGGTAAGTGTCCGATTATTAAAAGTCAGCAGCTGCAGTATTTGTAGCTACGGACTTTTAAAAAATTTTTTAAGGGGCACCCCACTTTAAGGCCTCATGTACACCATAGCTCCCAACTGTCCCCTTGGAGCAATGTCCCTCTGTCCCTGATCTATATAAAATACACTTTTTATCTTTCAAAAAGGGTTTCCCAGTGCTAAACCTTTCATCCAATTTCTAAAATTGCCGCATTTGTAAATTTTCAAAGCCAATATAAAGGAATGAATAGTAGTGGTAAAAAAATAAAAAAAAAACCTTGTGGATTTAATGAAAGCGGAAGTAAACCCATCGATTTAACAGTCTAAAAAAAAAGGCATGCCGGGAATGCTAACTGCACATTGGCTGTGCTCTCAACCAAACAGTCAAACCATCCAATGGCTGGTGTCATAAGGGATCACATGTGCAGCACTGTGGCAGTTGAAGGTTAAACAGAGGCAAAGATGGCAGCTTCCTTGGCTGAAAACGATAGGGGGGTTTACTTCCACTTTAACCTTTTTTTGGTTAATTCTCCTTTAAGGGGGTGTGACAGGGGACATGCCCTATGCCTACATACATTTGCTAGTAGGTGTCCCTCATTCCCATCTCAAAATGTTGGGAGGTATGTGTACACGGCTGCTGGTAAACGGACGTTTAGGAGCAGTTGGGCTTTTTTTCAGCTGCCCCTGAACTCACCTCTAGGTTATCTTATCAGTACATGAGTTGAGTTTAGAAGCTTTTTTCGGAACGCAAAAAAAATGGGTTCAGGCGGATGTTCAGATGCATTTGAAACGCCAAATGCTTGTAAACGCTGCTAAACATGGTCACTCGCGTTAAGCAACGTTTCGTTTACAGACGTTTTTCATTTTAACAAAAAGCCTAAACTTTTAAAACTGAATTTTTAAGAATAATCATTTTAAAACCAGTTTATAAATGGGGAAAAGTTGGGTTAGACAAAGATCAAAAAGCACCAGCCCTATCGAAAATAACACCAATTTCAAGCAATGTTTCCCATTGCAACCACATTTGGGCTGTCATGTTCAAACATGGTGAAAAGAAAGTGATCAGTAATCTGCTCTAGGCAACAGCTTTCCCTTTCCCTTCCAGCAGCCTTATGCGGCGTACACACGGTCGGAATTTCCGATGGAAACAGTCCGATGGGAGCTTTTCATCGGATTTTCCGACCGTGTGTATGCCCAACGTTTTTTTTCTGTCGGAATTTCCGACGGACTTTGAATTGAGAACCTGTTCTCATTTTTCCGACGGAAAACCTTTCTATCGGATTTTCCGATCGTGTGTATGCAATTCCGAGACGCAAAATTCCGATGCAAGCTCGGGAACAATTCGACGCATGCTCGGAAGCATTAAACTTCCCTTTTATAGTGCTGTCGAACGTGTTTTATGCCGCTGTGTTACTGACCGTCGGAATTTGGTGTGACCGTGTGTAGGCAACACAGCTTGCGCGGAATTCCGTTGGAAAAACCGTCAGTTTTTTCCGACGAGATTTCCGATCGTTTGTACACGGCATTACAGACTAGCCCTGCATATTTGTTTTACATCCACAGAGACATTTGTCTCTATTCAGAGAATACTTTATTACCAATTTATTTTAATACAATTAAAGGTATTATAAAAGAATTGCGAGTCCGGTTGTGTTGGCTACTGAATAAGTAACGACTGCTGCATTTGTGGTAGTGAACAGAGGGCATCCTGAGTGTCATACAGCTGGTACAGACATTCCTATATCATCATGTACTGCTCAACTAGATACAACACACATAATAAAAATGTTTCAATAAATAAGAAATTGATTGGCATTTCTATAAGATTACACCCATTAATCTACCAAATAACCTCAACAAAATGAAAATGTGAATACAACCTGAGCAATATAATTTGCTGATGCAAAGCACTCAGGCTTTCACCATATCCTTTAAAAGTATTTTATTATTACGGGTAAACTACTTGAAAAAACACAATCTAATAAAGGCTACACGCCGACTACCACCAAAAATATGCAACTGCTTTTCCAATTTAAATCCATTAAAAGTGACTTTACCGTATCTAGCTAAAAATACATTTCGGCAGTTATGCTTTTAGGTAAAACATTACAATTTTCCAATTATCTAACACTGCAAAAAAATAAATAAATAAAAAAATACCCAAAAAGGCAAAAAAAACACAAAATGTGAAATAAAGGTTAGTGTCAAATAAAGCTGTAATGCACTTTAAAACACATAACTATTTTTGGCTGCACAAAAAAATAAAAATGGTTGTGACATAAGACATAAAACTTTATGACAATTACAAATACTATATACAACACACATCGAACAAAGCTACAAAAATGTAAAAAAAAAAATAATAAAAAAAAAAGACTAAAATGTACATTAGAGAGACTAGTAGGGTAGCTATCCCTGCCCATACATACTATAGATTATTTACCTGAGTGTCTTTCATAAGCCATGGTGACAACAAGTAGTCCACCTAGACCAGTGAGGGACCTGTGCTTAGCTGATACAAGCCACTTGTTTGATAACATACATAATTACTGGCAGCTATTAATAAGGAGGCACAGGCACATGTTCACACCCCTCTCCAGGGATTTCATGTTTAATCCTGCTTGAAAAACAAGACCATTTTTGGTTATCTTTTAGGAGAAGAATGGGGTCCAAGGAAAACTGTACACATAAAAATGCCCACACAACTACTCCAATTTCTAAATTAGCTCCTAAGCAAATGTGGTTGCCCAGAAGCCCGCCCCTAATGAAATTAAATACCCACAAACACACAAAAGATATACTGTGTAGGAGATCAGTGGAAAGTATAAGTCAGGAGTCATGAACATAGCATGCATCTCTTCATATAGATTACAATGTGAGGGTAGCTATAGTACACAGTTTTTTGTTTATGGTAGATGTGGTAGGGAAGGGTAAAAGCCCAGTCATGTTTTTTTTTCTCTCAGTATCTCATGGAGAACAAAACACTAATGCCGCGTGCACACGGTCGTAATTTCCGATGGAAACAGTCTGAGCTTTTCATCTGATTTTCTGTTGGAATTTCCGACGGACTTTGGATTGAGAACCTGTTCTTAATTTTTCCGCCGGAAAAACTTTCTATCGGATTTTCCGATCTGGTGTATGTAATTCCGACACGCAAAATTCCGACGCATGTTTGGAAACAATTCGACACATGCTCGGAAGCATTAAACTTCCCTTTTATCGTGCTGTCGAACGTGTTGTATGCCGCGGTGTTATTGACCGTCGGAATTTGGTGTGACCGTGTGTAGGCAAGACAGTTTGAGCGAAATTCCGTCGGAATTCCGACGGTAAAACCATCAGAGCTTTTTCCGATGAGAATTCCGACCGTGTG
Organism: Lithobates sylvaticus; assembly: GCA_028564925.1. Classification (NCBI taxonomy): domain Eukaryota; kingdom Metazoa; phylum Chordata; class Amphibia; order Anura; family Ranidae; genus Lithobates; species Lithobates sylvaticus. The sequence goes on along the minus strand of CM053033.1, from coordinate 28,483,973 downwards.
TACGTGGCATAAGGGCTCATTCTCACAAGCAGCCACTGCAGCACAGTTGTGTGACCTGAAAGTAATTTTTTTCGAGATTTTCGACTTAGATGCACTTCCTGTTAAATTTTTTTAATTTTACAGTTTCTTTTTGAGCGCTCTTCTCAAACCTCCAATGTGCTGTCAGACTCCCATTATGTTAGTGCCCCCCCGTGCCTCCTATGGAGTCCTGCAGGAGTCTCTTCTGCATGTGTGCTCTTGCTTGGAACTACAATGCTATGTGCAGCCCTTCAGCAGGCAGCAGGAGAGAGACAAAGTCCAAGGCAAGCCTCTCCTCCAATACAGTGGCGATTGGCAGCGGCTCCTGAACTAGTAGGATTAAATCCTAAATCCATCTTTTGCGTCATGTTACATTTGTATTTAGGGTTTAACATGGTGAAAATAGGACCACACCCCCAAACTACCCTCCCACAGAGATCTGTGAGGGAATGAACTGTAAGTCCCATCTGCCACTTCGGCAGATGGACTTGCAGTTCTCAATGGAACAAATCATGATCATGGGTAATCACTGATCATGCTTTGCAGGCTCCTATGCCAAAAAATAATAAATGCACATTTTTTTCTGCAAATTAATGTGCATTATTTACTTTACTATATTACTAAGGCTGCATTCACACCTAAGCGTTTTGTCGCCTGAAGCTACAAAACGCTAGAGGGGAAAAAATACATTATTCTCTATGGAGATGGTTAACATCTCCACTCCAAAACGCCTGAAGCTCAAACAAGTTCCGGACCCTTTTCTGTCGCTCGAATCGGGCAGATTTGGCGATTTTCTTCTTTTTACATTTTTTTTACAAAATTCAAAAATTTTTTACATTGGTGACCTTTTGTCTATACAAAATCGCGAGCAGTAAAATAAACTATGATGAGTCCCCTAGACGGGCAACGTCCACTAGTCAGAGCCTTAAGCCTAGTACACGCGGGCCAAATGACGGGTGGCATCGGCTGGTTCAATAGGAACCGGCCGACATTCGGCCTGTGTGAACTGCTGCCAGTTCGGCTTCTGTTGAAGGGGCATGACCGAAAAAGGTCTGCCAACAAGCTCCCAATCAGCGCTCTCAGCCAATTGATGTACTAACATTGGATAGTTAGTACAGCAGCTCCTTCCGAGCTGTCAGCTTTTTTTGTTCAGGCCACTGGGTAGGAAAAAAAAAAATGGAAAAAGAAAACTAGTAGTGTGTACTAGGCTCTAGTTTGTTCAGTATGTTGTTATGCCTACGATTCCTTTTATAACCACTTGCATACAGATGGAAATCAAAAGTGTAGGAACAGATTGACCACAGAGACAAATCTGACACCACGGGGGTGAAGGTGTTCGGTCCTTAGCAACATGTTGCATGTTACACCCTAACTACGGGTATAAAAGGTAACATGTTGCTAAAGATGAACTTACGCTTTAACTACTTGCTGGCAGTCACATCAGACTAGAGATACAAAGTAAGTTTTACAAGTAGCATGTAGTAGCGAGTTGTTAACACATGCTTCTTGTGCAGCTTATGCTACAGGGAGCTACTAGAATCCCAAGGGAGTCTGGAAGTTTTCATCTCACTAGTTTAGATCAAATTATGAAATACCCATTTGTGGTAGATGCGCCCTGTAATTGGGTAATTCTTCTACCCTGTTTTTCCATTAAAAAGGCGTGGTACTGAGGAGCAAAGCATCTTGTGACCTTGACTTGGCTGCCGCAATTGTTTTGGCTGCCGCAATCTATAGGTGATGAAACATGCTCATAGTTAGCTGTCCTAGGCGTTATTATTATACACGATTTATATAGCGCCAACAGTTTACGCAACGCTTTACAATGTATAGGGGGGACAACACAATTACAATACAATACAAAAAGGTACAGGAGGGCCCTGCTGTACAAAAGGTAATAGCTGCTGAGAATGATTTGATGAGGGTGGCTCGGGGACAGTTGTTGTTAGGTGGGTGTGTAAATGAGTTTTCAGGGATCTCTTAAAAGGTGGACAGGGTAGGGGCTGATCGGACATAATGGGGCAGGGAGTTCCAGAGGATGGGAGAGTGATCACCTATCCAGATGGTTCTGTTACAATAACCATTACATTACAATATCTAGGATTGGATACAATAATAATAAGGGTACAATGTCAAAATTATATGACAGTTTCCATTACAAGACTTCAAGTTAATTACGGTTTCTGCATATCTGTTCTGAACTCTGAGGTGGTGGACTGGCTTACTAAATTGTCCTCATCCTCTGTTACCCAAGCAGAGACTATTGCACAGTCCCCTGCAGCTGCCAGAGTGGAAAAATCTGCCTCCTCGCCCACAGCTATTCCTGCCATAGCTCCAGCATCAGGCATGGAGAGTTATTTGAACACAGCGTGAGTCACTTGCTCCTTGATGATTCACAGCCGTTACTGAATTCAGATGTTGGTTCTGATTCTGAGGTTGAGGAAGACAGGAACACAAGCCTACAGAGAGGGGAGAACACTGGTACACAAATTGGCAGTTATGTTCCCCCAGCCGCAGCGTATTGCCAAGTTGTCTCCAGTGGTGATGATGATGATGATGAGGATGATGATGATGAGGAGGATGATGATGAGGATGAGGATGAGGATGAGGATGGAGATGATGAGGATGATGATGAGGGATGATGATGATGATGAGGTCACCAACTCAGCTTGGGTGCCAGGTAGAGCAGAGGAGGAAAGTCAGGGTAAGGCACAACCCCAATGAGGCAGCCATCATGGAAGAGTAGAGAGCAGCCACCCTATTCCATCACATTGTGGAGCTGTTATCTTCCGCCCCTGCCACCCACATGCCCAGCGTCTGAATGCAAGCTTGTCAAAGCTGCTGGCTCTACAACTTCTGCCTGGTGGATTCTGCCCCCTTCTGTGAATTTGCAGAATGTGCTGTACCAAAATGGCAGGTTCCCAGTCGTTATTTCTTTTCACGCAAGGCCATTCCATCTCTCTACCATCACATGGAAGGCAATGTTGTGGCATCGTTGGGGAAGGCAGACAGCCGCAAAGTCCACATTACTGCTGATACATGGTCCAGCAAGCATGGGCAGGGACAGTATATTTTGTTCACAGTACACTGGTTAAGTCTGCTTGCAACTCGGAAAGATGCAGGACAGGGCTCAGTGCTGCAGCTTGTTGTGCCCCCACCTCTCCATACAGTTGGAGGTGCCAGATTTGCCAGCTCTAACCCCTCCTCCCCCATGCCCTCCTCTGCTGAATTGTCCTATGAACTCCCTAAGCGTTCAAAGGGATATTCAATGAGTCAGGCTAAAAGTGCCATGCAGTGCTTCAGCTGGTGTCTCTAGGGGATAGGAACCACACCGGAGCAGAGATTCTTGCAGCTCTGCAGGGAAAGGCCCAGAGGTGGTTCACACCATGCCAGCTGGAGCCAGGAATGGTGGTGTGCATTAATGGCACAAAACCTCCTTTCCGACCCTAGACAGGGAAAGTTGACACATGTGCCATGCTTGGCACATGTCCTCAATTTGGTGGTGCAGAATTTCCTAAGTAGGTACCCAGGGTTGGAATATCTACTAAAGCAGGCCAGATGAGTGTGTAGCCATTTTAGGCAGTCATACACAGCCAGTGCTCGGTTGGCTGAAATTCAACGGGTATTCCACCTGCCCGTAAACCGCCTAATTTGTGACATACCCACTAGGTGGAACTCGACTTTGGCAATGCTGCAGCGGCTGCACATGCAGCAGAGGGCCGCCTGTGTGAGTATGGCACAACGACAGGCTCAGGCCGACTCTGCATTTTTTTTATCCACACCTAAGCTGCTCATAAAGGATGCATGCACTGTACTGTCACCATTTGAGGAGGCCACACACATGGTGAGCCGTGACAATGCATGCATCAGTGACAATCCCTGTTGTGTTCCTGCTGGAGCAGACTCTGTGTGGGTTATGGACAGGGCACTCGAGGCAGAGCAGCGGGACGAAGAGAAGGACTTACTTTCCTCTCAAGGCTCACTTTATGCAGACACCATTGTTCCTATGCCACAGAACACACAAGAGGAGAGAGAGGAGGAGGATTCTGGCAGTTTGAAGCTTAGACGCAGAGGAAGACATACATCAAACAGTAAGAGATGGTTTTCCATCCGCAGAACCATTGGGAGTAGTACGTGGCTGGGAGGAGGAAGTTCCAGATACTATAATCCTCAGTAACCCCGAGGAGTCTGCTTCTCAAGCCTCTGCAAATTTTGCGGTACATGGGCTCCCTCATGCTTCAAAGCCTGTAAAAGGACCCTAAAATGTGGCGAAAAGGATCACTATTGGTTGGCAACCCTCCTTGACTACCGTTATAAGGGGAAAGTCTCAGAACTCATCCCGTCCCCACAGAGTGCAGAAGATGAAATCTCTTGACACCTTAAAGAAAAGCTTATCGAACGTTTTCCCCGACTCTGGTAGGTTACAGGGTCGTGGAAAACTTAGTTTTGAGGCTTCTGTTGGTCAAGAGAGGAGCAGTGGAGAAGGCGGCCGCCTAAGTGATGCATTTCTGAATTTTTTAAGTCCTCCCCGCCCAGGGCTGTCAGCTTCCACATCCCATCGGCAGCGCCTGCATCACATGGTGGACGATTATCTAGGGGCGAAAACAGATGGAGAGCTTTCAGTCAATGATCCACTGGCTTACTGGGTCATGAGAGTAGACCACTGGTCAGAACTTGCCCAGTATGAAATGAGCTGCTGGGCTGCCCTGCATCCAGCGTGCTTTCCGAATGGGCATTCAGTGCTTGCTGGAGGTTTTGTTACTGATCATAGAATGCATCTGTCCACAGACTCCGTGGACCGTCTGACTTATCAAAATTAATCAGTCCTGGATTACCAGCAGCTACGAAGGCTCTGATGCCGATGTCGCTGATTTAGTGTTTTTTGGGATGTGGAATCTCGACTTCTAGGCTACCTAGTGTTGTGGGTGTTGATTTAATCTGGAAGAATGTTTTTGGTGTAGATTTCATGGGCACAATTAACACCCAAAGACCAATTTATCCACGCCTGTTTGACAGGTGCACATCATTACAATTTTTGACAGCATGGCCAATTCTTCTCTACCTCTATAGGGTTACAGTGTGAAGGCACCACCGACACCCAAAGAACAATTTTTCCGCACCCGTTACACAAGTAGAAATCCAAAGTCTGTGGTAGTGACACCAGAATTTATCCAAAAAATCTCTAATTTTGTTCCCTGTGCACTACATTGTGGCCTCATCATACAGACTGGCTCCCCAAGCCGTTGCTTACAAAATAAAGAAAGCTTGCAGGGGAAATGTCATATTTTTGGCTTTATAAATGCAATTACTGCTGCAGCAGCTCCCATGCACAGTACAGATGTGCCACTTTACAGGTGGGCTAAGGGACCCCCCCCCCCCCCCCCCGGGCACTATATTAAGGAATTTTTCATTTTTATACTTTCTCTTTAAGCATCAATAAATCGCTGCTCATTTAAAAATGAAGTTTTTTTTTTACAAACTTTTTTTTCATTGATGCACGTCCCCCAGTGCAGTACCCAGACCCCCATAACCATTGTATGCCCAATTACTTGCATATAACCCTTCAAAATGGTCACTTTTGATTTTCCAAATTCGGGTCCCATAGACTTCAATGGTGTTCGTTATTCAGTTCCGAACTTTCCCGATGTTCGAAAGTTCTGGTGCGAACTGAACAGGGGGTCACTCGGCCTTTCCCTACTCACCATCAGGTCAAGTAGCCTTGTCAGTTCTGGAGCATAGAACATGGGACTTCACTGTCAGCACAAAGGTCCAAAAAAAAAAAAAAAAGGCTTTGGTGATCCAGTACACATTTTAAGATTGATCCTAAGACTAGTTCACATTTTATTAATGTGGTATAAAGTTAAAGAAATGAGGTGAACTTCTCTTCAACTGACTACATGTGGACAAATTCACAATGATCAATTGATCACCAGTTTGCGATGGGCAGAATCTTCTGTAGTATGCAAATACCTTGGAGACTACCAGACAAAGATGGGTATTTAAAACGTCCTCTTAAGGCAGGGGTCTCAAACTAGCGGCCCTCCAGATGTTGCGGAACTACAAGTCCCATCATGCCTCTGCCTATGGGATTCATGCTTGTAACTGTCAGCCTTGCAATGCCTCATGGGAATTGTAGTTCCGCTACAGCTGGAGGGCCACCAGTTTGAGACCCCTGTCTTAAGGGAATAAGCACACAGCAGCTACTGCCCTCCTGGTGGCAGAGCTGTATTTAGTTATCATGCTGCCCTAGGCAATCTTATATGATGAAGTTCTTTTGTACAAACTAATGCTAGAGTGTGCTGTTGGAAGAAGCAAGCTCTTCCAGAGCTACTTTAAAAACGTTTCAACCATCAAACAAGAGAAAGAAGAGATCCTTTCATATTTCCTAAATTATAGAGAGCCTTCTGGCTCCTTTTCAATCCCTTGCACTACTTTTACCCTACAGTATTTGGTTACAAATGTCCAGAAGAGAAAAAACATTTGTAAATGTTGAGGTTAGGGATTATAAAAACATGGCCGAGGCAAGAGTACATTTTGCCATCAATAAATGGCAAAGCCAAAACCTAACATCGTTTCAAAAGAATACCAGCAGGAGACCCATAATTTTGACTGAACTACAAATGCACAATTAACAGCCTATAGTAAACACATTCCTGGTTTATCTTTGGTAAATCAAAAAGGAATAATGTACTGAGAATGTTTAGTTTTCATGATCACTCTCAATGGCTACATCACCTAATGTCATCCTTGTACATTCTGTTGTGATGTGTTGATGTGTGGTATTTTGGGAGTGAACGTGTTGTGTTAAAGACAGCTCAATTTAAAATGGCCTGCCAATGCATAGCAACATAAGAAAACATTTCCCTGTAGCACACAACGCATGGCATTGCATGCTACCTCTACTGTGAAACATTCCTCAATGGTCTGAATACCCATATCAGGACCTGGGCAATCAGCAGTGGATGTACGCCCACCGCCTACTCCCTCCTGCCCCCTGAACCATATTTCTCCTGATTAATCTAGTCTTTCTTGTTCAGCCATTTAACTGTTGATCTTTTTCAATCTCTATAAGCCTGCTAAAAGCTCAGATAACTGAAGAGAAGCTAAAGTGTACATGAATTATTTCCTTTTTAAACCCAGGCTACGTATTAAGAGATTTCATTGTTGCTGCTCCTTGTTTTTCTCAAATATGTTATTTTTTCCAAATATCATCCACCTGGAATACATAATCTTATTCATGTGGCAGGATGCCCAGAGCTCTAAATGTAATAGGTTTGGTCAAGGGACAATAAACAGATGTTTTTTTTAACACTAATATCTTTAGAAAGTATGATTTTTTCCCCCCGCACTGTTAAATTAAAGTGGCTCTAAATACCTTAAAGTTTTTCACCTTAATGCATCTATGCATTAAGGTGAAAAACCTTCTGTGCTGCAGCAGCCCCCCCCCCCCCCCCAGACCCCTCCTTTTCTTAACTGAGCCCGATCGGATTCAGCAACGTGCACGAGAGCAGCGGCTCTCACCGCTGTCTGCCTCCTTATTGAGCAGATTGATAGGCTCCCGCTGCGGTCAATCAAATGCTGTGACACGGGACCAGGGCTTGGCCGAGCTGCCTGCTTTGCGTCAATAGACACAGACAGGGAGGCTCCAGAGCGAGCATGCACAGGTGCCACCATGGAAAGCAGCTTTCTGTGGGGGCACCCGCCAAAGAGGAGGGGCCAGGAGCACCAGCGGGGGACCCCAGAAGATGATCGGGGCTGCAACTCTGTTACAACTACAAAAGCATTCCACAGAGCAGGCAAGAATAGACATGTTTGTCATTTTAACTTTTTTCAAAGGTTTAAAATGAAGGTTTAATAACACTTTAAATACTGGGCAACTCTGTTACAACTACATTTACAGTCAATGAATATAGGTTTTATGGATTCTATAAATAAACTAGTGAGGGGTTCGAACTCTTGGAGGCTTCTTACTGCCGTTATGCCTCCACTAGGGATCTTGACCCTCACTATTGTCCTGGTGACCCTTGCAGCTAAAACGTAATGTGAAGGAAAATCAAAAAAGTAAGTGTCTAACAGAACAGAAATTGAGGATAAATCTTCCAGTAGGGACACGTTACAGTGACAACGGTTTAAGAGAGGATTTCCATCATATTGGAGAGATTTTCTCACTTTCTGTTGTGTCTACACTCTACAGTACAAGAAAATAAAGTGTTACTGAACCCAGGACCCTGAATTCACCGGTCTCTTCTCTTACAGTACACATAATTCGGAAATTCAATTGCTTTAGTAAATATAAACTGCTAAATACCTTTTCTCATCAGCAGCATACAGTGAGGGAAAAAAAGGATTGTTTCCCTGTTGATTTTGTACGCTTGCCCACTGACAAAGAAATGATCAGTCTATAATTTTAATGCTATGTTTATTTTAACAGTGAGAGACAGAACAACAACAAACAAAATCCAGAAAAACCTATTTCAAAAAAGTTATAAATTGATTTGCATTTTAATAAGTATTTGACCCCTTCGCAAAACATGACTTATTACTTGGTGGCAAAACCCTTGTTGGCAATCAGAGGTTAGACGTTTCTTGTAGTTGGCCACCAGGTTTGCACACATCTCAGGAGGGATTTTGTTCCACTCCTCTTTGCAGATCCTCTCCAAGTCATTAAAGAGGAAGTAAAGCCGTTTAAAAAAAAAAAAAAATAGGAACCTGCAAGGCAAAGGCATAATGAGCTAGTATGCATAGCATACTAGCTCATTATGAATGACTTACCTGAGAACGAAGCCCCCGTAGGGGTCTACATCCACGATCTTCGGCGTCGCCATCAAACCCGGAGTGATTTCCGGGTCTCGCCGCTCCGGCGCTGTGATTCACTGGAGCGGCGATGACGTCACTCCCGCGCATGCGCACGAGAGCGGCATATCGCCGTGATAGCGGCATGCGCAGTGCACCTACGCGCCGCTGTCTACGACGCATGCGCCATAGATAGCGGTGCATTTTCATTTCTAAATATATCCTAAACCATGTAGGTTTAGGAGATATTTATTGGACCTACAGGTAAGCCTTAATCTAGGCTTACCTGTAGGTCAAAATGGTCCCAGAGGGTTTACTTCCACTTTAAGGTTTCAAGGCCGATGTTTGGTAACTCGAACCTTCAGCTCCCTCCACAGATTTTCTATGGGATTAAGGTCTGGAGACTGGCTAGGCCACTCCAGGACCTTAATATGCTTCGTCTTAAACCACTACTTTGTTGCCTTGGCTGTGTGTTCTGGGTCATTGTCATGTTGAAATACCCATCCCTGACCAATTTTCAATGCCCTGGGTGAGGCATTGAATCTCACCCAAGATTTGAGGGTACATGGCCCCGTCCATCGTCCCTTTAATGCAGTGAAGTGGTCCTGTCCCCTTAGCAGTAAAACAGCCCCAAAGTATAATGTTTCCACCTCCATGTTTGATAGTGGGGATGGTGTTCTTGGGGGTCATAGATAGCATTCCTCCTCCTCCAAACACGATGAGTTGAGTTGGTGCCAAAGATCTAGATTTTGGTGTCATCTGACCCCAGAACACTTTTACCCAGTTCTCCTCTGAATTATGCATTAGCAAACTTCAGGCCTGTACATGTGCTGTCTTGAGCATGGGGACCTTATGGGCGCTGCAGGATTTCAGTCCTTCACGGCGTAGTGTGTTACCAATTGTTTTCTTGGTCCCAGCTGCCTTGTGATCATTGACAAAATTCTCCCATGTAATTCTGGGCTGATTTCTCACGATCATTGAAACTCCACAAGGTGATGTCTTGCATGGAGCCCCAGACCAAGGGAGATTGACAGTTATTTTGTGTTTCTTCCATTTGCGACTAATCGCACCAACTGTTGTCCCCCTCCCACCAAGCTGCTTGGCGATGGTCTTGTAGCCCATTCCAGCCTTGTGTAGGTCTACAATCTTGTCCCCGACATCCTTGGATGGCTCTTTGGTCTCGGCCATGGTGGAGAGATTGGAATCTGATTGATTCCTTCTGTGGACAGGTGTCTTTTATACAGGTAACAAACAGGTAACAAGCTTAAAATGTTTCAAGCATTAAAAGATAGTTATGGTGATCACATGTTTTTGTTACCTCCAACACCATCATGCCCTCAACTCCCAATTCAGTGACTCTATTCCCAGCCTTGAATTGGTATATCTGGTGGATGTGGTCACGGGCCAGAACCCTAAGAAACTCATCTCCCTGTTCTACAACCACCTTATGTTACCTGCGGCCACTGCTCAGGCTCAGCAATTGAAGTCTCGATGGGAGGCGGATTTGGGAGACGTGACGGATGAGGACTGGGAGGGGGTGCTAGCCTCTTGCAAATTATTATCCCCCAAGTTGTCTGACAACCTCACCCACCTCTACATTGTCCATAGATTCTATTTAAAACCAATCTGGCTCTCCAAATATAGGCCGGAGTACAGTCCAGCATGCCCCAAGTGCGGAGAACCTGGAGGCACATTTTATCATTTAATATGGTCCTGTCCCTCTCTTCAAGACTTCTGGTCACAGGTGGTCAAATTCCTCCAGGGCCGTATAGGATCCCCCCTAACTTTGTGCCCCCGTCAATGTCTACTGGGCTTCTTCTCCACATCGGAGGACAAATATTTTTTTTTTTTTTTAACAAGAAAAGGAGGACAAATATTTAAAATGCCTTCTTGCAAGAATATTTGTTCCTGGCCAAAATGCAAATAGCCAAGACCTGAATCAAAGAGTCGCCTCCAACTATCCAACAGTGGATTTGGGTTGTCAATGTTACCCTCCCATATAAAAAGGTACTATACTTACACAGGGGTTGCCCGAATAAATACTACAAAATTTGGGACAGGTAGCTGGAGGATGTTTCCACCTGCACTGTCGAGGAGTGACCCTCACCCAACATTTAAAACTACCCACACAGTATATTGTGTCCACTTATCCCCATATTTTCTATTCCTATACTCCACCTCTTGGGGCTCACCTGGTCCTGTTAATATGTGCTAGACTGCTTGACGCTTCCCTTATGTGCGTTATATGCTATACTATATCCAAATCCAGGTAATCCTTGTTATTTTGACCTTTTATGATTTACCCTAAGAATATGTCAATGCCTTCACCTTATGGATTAGTGCCTGTTGCACTTTGTATTTGTATGTCATTTTTTTTTTTCAATATGCTCAATAAAAAAAAAAATATAAAAAAAAAAAAAAAAAAACACAAGCTGAGATTAGGAGCACTCCCTTTCAGAGAGTGCTTCTAATCTCAGCTTGTTACCCGTATAGAAGACACCTGGGAGCCAGAATCTTGCTGATTAATAGGAGATCAAATACTTAGTTCACTCATAAAAATGCAAATCAACTTTTAAAACTTTTGAAATTTGTTTTTCTGGATATTTTTGTTATTCTGTCTCTCACTGTTAAAATAAACCTACCGTTAAAATTATAGACTGATAATTTTTTTGTCAGTGGGCAAACATACAAAATCAGCAGGGGATCAAATACACTTTTCCCTCACTGTGTATATACAGTGCCTTGCAAAAGTATTCACCCCCTTGACTTTTTACTTATTTTGCTACATTACAGCCTTTAGTTCAATGTTTTTTTAATCTAAATAATATGTGATGGATCAGAGCACAATAGTCTAAGTTGGTAAAGTAAAATTAGAAAAATATATACATAAAACAATTTTTCAGAAATTAAAAACTGATAATTGGCATGTGCGTATGTATTCACCCCCCTTTGTTATGAAGCCCATAAAAAGCTCTGGTGCAACCAATTACCCTCAGAAGTCACATAATTAGTGAAATGAAGTCACGTGATCTGTCATTACATATACACACACACACACACACACACACACACACACACACACACACACACCTTTTTGAAAGGCCCCAGAGGCTGCAAAACCTAAGCAAGAGGCACCACTAACCAAACACTGCCATGAAGACCAAGAAACTCTCAAAACAAGTAAGGGACAATGTTGTTGAGAAGTACAAGTCAGGGTTAGGTTATAAAAAAATATCCCTAGGAGAACCATTAAATCCATCATACCCAAATGGAAAAAAACATGGCACAACAGCAAACCTGCCAAGAGATGACCGCACACCAAAAGGAGGGCATCAGAGAGGCAGCACAGAGACCTAAGGTAACCCTGGAGAAGCTTCAGAGTTCCACAGCAGTGACTGGAGTATCTGTACATAGGAAGACAATAAGCCGTACGCGCCATAGAGTTGGGCTTTATGGCAGAGAAGCCAGAAGAAAGCCATTGCTTTCAGCAAAAAATAAAATGACACCTTTTGAGTTTGCGAAAAGGCATGTGGGAGGACTCCCAAATTGTATGGAGGAAGGTTCTCTGGTCTGATGACACTAAAATTTTACTTTTTGGCCATCAAAGAAAACGCTATGTCTTGTGCAAACCCAACACATCACATCACCCAAAGAACACCATCCCCACAGTGAAACATGGTGGTGGCAGCATCATGCCGTGGGGATGTTTTTCAGCAGTCGGGGCTGGGAAACTGGTCAGAGTTGAGGGAAAGATGGATGGTGCTAAATACAGGAATATTCTTGAGCAAAACCTGTACCACTCTGTGTGTGATTTGAGGCTGGGGCGGAGGTTCACCTTCCAGCAGGACAATGACCCCAAACACACTGCTAAAGCAACACTTGAGTGGTTTAAGGGGAAACATGTAAATGTGCTGGAATGGCCTAGACAAAGCCCAGACCTCAATCCAATATAAAATTTGTGGTCAGACTTAAAGATTGCTGTTCACAAGCGCAAACCATCCAACTTGAAGGAGCAGTTTTGCAAGGAGGAACGGGCAAAAATCCCAGTGGTAAGATGTGGCAAGACTCATTGAGACTTATCCAAAGCGACTTGGAGCTGTGATAGCTGCAAAAGATGGCTCTACAAAAGTATTGACTTTAGGTGGGTGAATAGTTATGCATACTGACTTTTTCTGTTATTTTGTCCCATTTGTTGTTTGCTTCACAATAAAAGAAACAAAAAAAAAAAACACATCTTCAAAGTTGTGGGCATGTTCTGTATATTAAATGATGCAAATCCTCAAACAATCCATGTTAATTCCAGGTTGTGAGGCAACAAAACATGAAAAATGCCAAGGGGGGTGAATGCTTTTGCAAGGCACAGTACACAGACACATATAGTATATACATACACACATACAGTATAAACAACATTATAAACCATTTAGGGCTTGTCCACAACAGCAGCATTACGCTGTATTGGGCAGCATTGCACAGCCCCAATGCAAGAACATGTGCAATGCACTGTAATGCATTGCAACATAATGCAACTTACACAATTACGTTGAAGTCAAGAACATTTCTGCAGCGCACAGCAGCAGGCATTCACACCGCACAAGCATTGTGGGTACAATCATTTGCACTGTGTGGTACAACACAAGCCCTTACATAGCGATGGCCCATCCATACAGGATGCAGCCCCCCTAATCCATGCGCCCGGCCCCTAATCTACATGCAGGGTGCATGGATTCCAATGGGTTTTTATTTTTAAATTTTTTTTTATAGAAGCACATGAGGTTCCAATTGGGTTCAAAAAAGGGTGGACTCAGGGAGAATTAATAGTCACTATTGTCTTCCTGATTCTCCTCCTGGCAAATCAGGAAGCGGGTCCTGAGACCCGTTACCCGATTGGTCAAGAGGAGAACCGATCCTATTGGCCGCCTAGGAGGATACCACCAGCTGCCACTGTTTACATAAATAGTAGCTGTGAAATTTTCAGCCAAGGTACAGTACAGACATTCAGGATGGATGGCTTTCAGCTTTGACAGAAGAGAGTTCAAAAGTAAAATGCCAGTTCTATTGAAGAGCTGTGAGTCAGCATTCTGACATTACAACTGCATGCCTGGATGAAAACATTGGCCAGAGCTACTCACTATGGATGAAAAAGTGGCATGGGAATGCAGTGAACAGCTGTGTGCTCTATTTCAATATGTATTTTCATCAGCTACAACACTGCATTAAATGAATCTAAAACACTCTTAAAGTATATGTGAACCAGCACCCTGCAAAACAAACCATTTTAAAATAGAAATTAAAGGCAAAACATTTGTGTATGGCAGTAACACTGAGGATTTCGAACAAAGGAGGCAATACAAAGAGAACAGGAGACTTTTTCATACAAGCATACAAGTACATGGTACAGCAGGCACATACAGAGGGTCCCCGACTTACGAGCGCCCGACCTACGAACAACCCCTACTTACGAACGGGGCGCTGCGGGGACCCTCCGCCATTTTTCGCAGATTTTCACCGTCATCTGGCCGTTCTGCGCATGCGCGGCCATACGGAGCCTCGGAAAATGCCGGAAATGTCCGTAATTTGCCGCGCATGCGCAGAACGGCATTAGACGGAACATCGGAAATGTCCGGAAATGTCCGTATTTGTCGGTCTGAGCATGCGCGGCCGACTTACGAACATTTCCGACTTCCGTACAGGCGGGCAGTCCCTAACGAGTTCGTAACTCGGGGACCCCCTGTATCTGGAATATGAAATATTGGGTTTGCATATTCTTTAATTACAAGTCATTACAGACTCTGGGATCCAGTGTGCTTACACATAAAGCTCTGAAAACTACCCAATGACACATGGATGATCAAGGAAACAGAACATTCCTTATCCCCCTTCCCTTCTGCACTGTAGCCGAATGACGGCTACAGTGCGGACCTACTTTGCTGAGAGGCCATCATTACTACTAAACAACTGTGTCAAAAAACCCAAATCCTTAAAAAAAAAAAATATGTAATCTTTGGATTCTGTAGAGTGTAATTACAATAAATTTGATATGATTTTAAAGCCAAGCCAATAAAGCAAGACAGGCTGTTTTGTGAATGTGGACCTGGTTAATAACAGAATGAAAGGTCAGCAAAGTAGTAACTAAGACCCCTTTCACACTGGAGGCGTTTTTCAGACACTTTAGCGCTAAAAATAGCGGCTGTAAAGCACCTGAAAAAAGCCTCAGCTGCAATCCCAGTGTGATCCCAGTGTGAAAGCCCGAGTGCTTTCACACTGGGGCGTTGCTCTGGCAGGATGTCAAAAAAAGTCCTGCAAGCAGCTTCTTTGCGTCGCTGTAGGAGCGGTAAATACACCGCTCCTAAAGCGCCCCTGCCCATTGATTTCAAAACCGAACCGCCGGCAAAGTGCTGCTGCAGCGGCGCTTTGCGGCCGGTTTTAATCCTTTTTTGGCCACTGGTGGGGGTTAAAAGCGCCCCGCCAGTGGCCGACAATCGATGCAAAAACTACGGTAAAGCGCCATTAAAAATAGCAGCACTCCAACGCCGACACACGGGCGCTGGCAGTGTGAAAATGCCCTAGGGAAAGTCAACAGCTGTCAAAACCAAACTTACAGCTTTAAATATGGTCTGTTCTTTCTCATCACAAATTCTCTAAACTGAATTCATATTTTTTTTCCACATATTCATTACTATTCATATTCGGTCTAAGTAATAAAAGAAAACATCCAGGGCTGAATGTCGTGTTAGCACCCAAGGGGGTCATCAGTTGTCCACAAAATGCAAAGGAATACAAGCCTATCCACATCAATGCCTACCGCAGTGATTACTTGTACGTTCTATAATAAAATAGCTACACTCACAAAAATAGCATCCTATAAAAATGTGAAGGTGAAGTCGAAATCCAATCACTAAAATCTTAACATAACATAAATGTTACGATGATGCAATTTAAAAAAGTACTCCTATATTACTTTTTTTTAATCTGCAGTTTTCATTAAAAAAAAAAAATAATACCTGGTGGTCCTGCCATGAATGTTCGTGTCTCCAACCCTCTATTCTGGTCTCCAAATTGTACTTTAAAAGTACAACTAAAGCCATCTGTGTCCCTTACTAGGGAGATTCTTCCTCTCCATTTGTCCTGTTTACCATTATCATTGAAAGTAAAAGAAAATCCCAAATTTTGGGTTGTCCCCAGAAAAGTAATGGAGGGGAAATCTTCCAATGGGAACACTAATTCTGGTGACCTGGGGGTCCCCAAGGAATTCCCTTAATTTTCAGAGATTTCCTGCCACTTCCTGTTTGGTTATGGGACAGGAAGTTAAAGTAAATCGCCCCAATGGGTCAAAGATGGCAAAAACCAACTTTACAGGGCTTATAACCCTCCGTTACGCTAGGTCATCCTGTCATAATGGCTTCCAAGTGGCTGTTTCAACCTAAAATATGCAGGCATTGTCTACTGGTTTCAATATCAGTAAGCATGTCTCGAGAATGGCCATGCTGCCATCCCCAAAAAGACTGAAGGCAATAAACCACACAGATGCAACAAAAGATGAAAAAAATATAAAAAAATAAATAAAAGAAAAAAGAAAAAAAAAGGTATAAAACCGTGTTTAAGAGTACAGTAAAACCTTTGTTTAAGAGAGTAACTTGGTTTGAGAGTGTTTTGCAAGACCATCAAAATTTTCTCTTTTATACTCTGGAGCTCCTGCTGGACTTTGCTTCTAATCCCCTTGTGGGGGCTGCCATTTGTGGATGGACATTTTATGGTTACACAACCTGGTCACATAATCGTTTTATATGGACTATAAACTGAAGGACCTATGAATAAATAGTTGTGGACCGAATCATTTCAGTTTCCATTATTTATTATGGGGAAATTCACTTTGATATACAAGTGCTTTGGATTACAAGCATGTTTCCGGAACTAATTATGTTCACAATCCAAGATTTTACTGTATCTAAACAAAAGAACATAAAATGTATATAGTGTACCCGTCATGTGGCTGCTGCACTAGGCTTCTATTTTCAGGCTTCTTTCACCCAGTGATCTGGCTAGTAACACATTCTGTTCTAAAAGGTGAAAATACTCACTCACTGCACCTTACCTATGGAGGAGCAACATTGTCATCCTAGCCTGCATGCTGCCGATTTGGACAGGAGAATTTATTGTAGCATTAGGGCTGAGAACACTGCTTTCAGTTCAGCAGAGGCAGAGCGCACAGCAAACTGTGAGCTCACTGGATTTCTGACATGATCAACTTTTTTTCTTTTTTCTTTGCACTTATTGGACAAAGAAAACATAACACTTTCAAACATATATTTAACATATCAAAATGGAGCAAATAAGTTCATTTTTAACCTTAAAGTGGAATTGCAGGCTATAACCGACTAATTCTAAAAATGTTTTCCCCATCTAACACCTATGCTGGACTAAGCGGTGTAAGAAAGACATATATACTTACCTATTTTCAGCTGGCTGTGGTCTGGTCACGTTACTTGGCTCCCCTGCGTCAGACAGCAGTTGCTGCAGGGGAGAGGAGGGAACACTTACAACAGATAAAGTCATAGTAAGTATATGGGTGAAGTCACCACTCCCAGGCATTACCAGCCAGTGTCAAGTGCTCTCTCCTCTCCCCTGCAGCTGATGCTGGCTAACACAGGAGAGATCAGGTGACCAGATCGAGCGGCCTGAAAATAGGCATCTTTCTTACACAGGTTAGTCAGCACAGGTGTTAGGAGGGGGAGGGAGCATTTTAAGATTAGTTAGGTATAGCTTGCAATTCCACTTTAATGATTAAAGGGCACCTTTAACCATTAAGGTGCCCGAAAACATTAGATAACCTTCTTCTGATTTATGGTTCAATGGCAGACACCAGTAGATGCTTTTTTTTCTGCCTCTAAAATGTCCCTACATGTTACCCTAAGTATTCT
>CM053033.1:28431244-28461244 GCA_028564925.1 Lithobates sylvaticus | reverse complement strand
TCGGCCGCTCGCGGGGGTAAAACCACCCCGCTAGCGGCCGAAATGCGTTGCTAAAACGCCGGTAAAGCGGCGCTAAATATAGCGTCGCTTTACCGCCAGCGCCCCCACCGCTCCAGTGTGAAAGTAGCCTTAGAGAAACTCGGGATTTACTCATCCTTGCAGTTTTCAATAAAGGTCACCATGGTTTATGTATTTTTACATCATATAATCAATTTGAATTGCTCAGGCCAGTGACAGATTTGGTTAAAATTAGACCCTTGCGGTGGATGGAAGCATGATTACTTTATCTTATCCAATGGCGTTAAATGGACATTGAAATAATCCAGTCTGTTTTCCATTTAACTTTAATCTTGAACACAGAAAGCCTTAACATTAATGGTCATGGGAAATGGCTGAAAAAGGTAATCTAAAAAGTCAAGTGCTCTTGTCTGCCACTTAGGGCTAATTGCACTGAGCTGCAAGAGATATAATCTACTTACTTTTTCCAAACCTACAAGACATCTTATTCATGAGTAGCATACTTATACAGTTTCTCATATAGTTTAAATAATAATATATATATATATAATAATAATACAATCCCATATACACATTCCTTCACCCACAGTTTATCCAGAGGAAGGCGAAAAGCCCCAGCAAAGCATGCTCCAATTTGCTACAGCAGGGGGAAAAAAATTCCTTCCTGATCCCCCGAGAGGCAATCAGATTTTCCCTTGATCAACTTTTCCTATAAAAGGAAAGTACCCAGTTATATTATGTACATTTAGGGAAATAATCCAGGCCTTTAAACGCAATATACTGAGCTGGCCAGGAGTCTATTCCACATTTTCACAGCTCTTACTGTGAAGAAACCTTTCCGTATTTGGAGAATAAATCTTTTTTCCTCTAGACGTCAAGAGTGCCCCCTTGTCCTCACCTTAAAGGTGAATAGCTCAATACCAAGTTCACTATATAGACCACTTACATATTTGCACATGTTAAACATATCCCCCCTTAATCTCCTCTTCTCAAGAGGGAATAGATTCAGTTCCTCTAATCTTTCCTCATAGCGAGCTCCTCCATGCCTCTTATCAGTTTGTTGCCCTTCTCTGCACTTTCTCCAGTTCCCCGATATCCTTTTTGAGAACTGGTGCCCTAAACTGAACTGCATATTCCAGATGAGGTCTTACTAATGATTTGTACAGGGGCAAAAATGATATCTCTCTCTCTGGAGTCCATACCTCTCCTAATACAAGAAAAGATTTTGCTCGCTTTAGAAACCACAGCTTGGCATTGCATGCTATTATTGAGCTTATGATCTACCAAAACCCCCAGGTCCTTCTCCACCATTGATTCCCCCAGTTGTACTCCCCCCTAGTGTGTATGATGTATTCATATTCTTAGCCCCCAAGTGCATAACTTTACATTTATCAACATTAAACCTCATTTGCCACTTAGTTGCCCAATTAGACAGAGCATTGAGGGCGGCTTGTACATTGGAGACATCCTGTAAGGACGTTATTCCACTGCATAGCTTGGTGTCATCTGCAAAGACGGAAATGTTACCTTTAGTCCCAGACCCTATATAATTTATAAAGATATTAAAAAGTAAGGGTCCCAACACTGAACCTTGGGGTACACCGCTAATAACCTTAGGCCATTCAGAGTAAGAATTATTTACTACTACTCTCCGAATTCTTTCTTTTAGGCAGTTTTCTATCCATTTACAAACCGATCTTTCCAAGCCTGTAGACCAAGAGCTGTGTGTGGGGAACTGTGTCAAACGCTTTTGCAAAATCCAGGTATACCACGTCCACAGCCACCCCTCTGTCCAAGGTTTTACTTACCTCCTCATAAAAAGAAAAAGAAAAAAATCGGGTTTGTTTGACAACTTCTGTCTTTCATGAATCCATGCCGTCTGTTGCTTAAAATATTTTTTTCCAGCAAGAACTCGTCTATGTGGTCTTTTGTTAAACTGTCCAGTATCTTCCAGACTATAGAAGTTAAGCTAACAGGTCTATTAGTTACTTGGTAAAGACTTTGATCCTTTTTTAAATATGGGCACCACATTGGCCCTGTGCCAAACCAGTGATACCATTCCAGTCATTAACGAGTCCCTAAATATTAGAAACAACGGCCTTGAAATGACAGAGCTCAATTCTTTTAGGATCCGTGGATGCCATCTGGTCCAGGTGCTTTATCCACCTTTATTCTGTCCAAATATTTGTGGACCATATCACTTTTGAGCCATTGTGGATCATTTGGGGCTGTCACTACCACCCCCATTATGGACATGAGCTCCTCCAAAAAGTATTTAATAAGTCTGCCTTCTCTTTGTCCCCAGTCACCCACTCCAGAATATTTTGTAAAGGGCCTACATGCACCTAACCTTTTTACTATTAATATATTTGAAGAATTTTTTAGGGTTTGTCCACTATCTTTAAAATCCCCCATTATTATCACTGTCCCAGCCCTTGCAGCCCTTTCCATCTGTGCAAGGAGCGGAGTCTCCACCTCCTCACTAACACTGGGAGGTCTATAACAAACTCCAATGACAACCTTTGTAGTACGCACACCCATGTACAGTTCCACCCATAATGATTCAGACTTATCACACTCTCCATCAACTAGGTCCTCTTTCACACTCACTTTGAGATCACTTTTCACATAGAGACAGACACCACCACCCCTCCGTTTTACAATGTCTTTCCAAAAGAGAGCATAGCCAGGAATATACATTAACCACTTCCCGCCCCGCCCGTGGGGGCGCGCATCGCGGCGATCGGTGGAGCGGTGTGTAAATCTGACACACCGCTACACTGATCTCGGTAAAGAGCCTCCGGCGGAGGCTCGTTACCACGTGATCAGCCGTGTCCAATCACGGCTGATCACGATGTACACAGGAAGAGCCGTTGATCGGCTTTTCCTCACTCGCGTCTGACAGACGCGAGTAGAGGGGAGCCGATCGGCGGCTCTCCTGACAGTGGGGGTCTGCGCTGATTGTTTATCAGCGCAGCCCCCCCTCAGATGCCCACACTAGACCACTAGGGAAGCCCCCAGGACCACCAGGGAAGCCCCCACCACGTGGATGGCCAGGTACATCCTCCATGGCCATCCACATGTTAAAAAAACATCAAAAATATGCCAATCAGTGCCCACAGATCGGCACTGATTGGCACATCATATTTAATAACAAAAAAAAGTAAAAAAAAAGGATTCCCATCAATGCCACCCATAAGTGTTATCAGTGCCACTCATCAGCGTCCATCAGTGCCACCTATCAGTGCCCAGCCGTGCCCACCCATGCCCACCTATCAGTGCCCATCCATGCCACCTATCAGTGCCCATGCAAGCCACCTATCAGTGCCCATCCATGCCACCTATCAGTGCCACCTATATGTGTGCATCAGTGCCACCCATAAGTACCCGTCAGTGCCGCCTATGAGTGCCCATCAGTGCCACCTGAGTGCCCAAAAGTGCCGCCAATCAGTGCCCACAGTGCCGCCACATCATTGAAGAAGAAAAAAAAAAAAAGAAATCTAAAAATAGCCCAGTTGCAGGGCTGAACTCTTTTTCAATTTTCACACCACTCCTGACCTCTGGGGGAAGGGGATAGTAACCGCTTAAGGACCAGCCGCCGCAGTTGTACTCTCCTGGGCGAATCGCCATCATTGTACGTTGGCTGCTTTAAGAGCTCTAGGGGCGCGTGCCGGAGCCGATGCACGTGGCCGGCAGCCACGATGTGAAAAAAAGTAAAACATTTACACAGTAATCAGTCCATTTTTATAGCACTGATCGTTGTCTAAATGTCGTTGGTCCCAAAAATGTGTCAAAAGTGTCCAATCTGTCCGCCGCAATGGTATTGCTGCACTTAAAAATGTATTCTGAAATTTTAAATTCCTTTTCCATTCAATGTCAAAATGCATAACGGTTTTGGGCTATACAGATAATGCCCTTCTGATCCCATCTGATTTTTTTTCTATATTTGACCTGTGGAAGGGTCTGATTGCTCAGCACTGTCATATCTGGCTCGTGTGCACTTCACCTTCAACACTTGTTACATATAATACAAATGCCATAAATCTATCCCCTATTTTGTAGATGCTATAACTTTTGCGCAAACCAAATCAAAATACACTTTATTGCTTTTTTTTTTTCTTTACCACAGATTTAGAAGAATACATATTGGCCTAAACTGATGAAGAAATTATTTTTGGATAACTATTATAGCAAAAAATATTGGGTTTTATCAAAACTGTTGCTCTTTTATGGTTTATAGCGCAAAAAAAAAAAAAAAAAAAAAAAAAAAAAAAAACACAGAGGTGATCAAGTCGGAGGTTTGTAACTAGGGGACCGCCTGTACCAGGAAAAAGTAAAAAGTAGCCGATTAGTATACTTATGCCTATCATTGCCCGAAGCTGGGCAATTAAAGGGGATGTACCGGTACGTGCTTTTGCCCAGCCGTGCCATTCTGCAGACATATATGTGCAGGAGGCGGTCCTGAAGTGGTTAAAGGCTTTTTTTTATTTATTTTTTTAAATGATTATATAGAGAGAGAGAGAGCTCTCTCTCTCTCTCAGAGCTGCACAATTAATCGTCAAGAATCGCTATCGCAATTTTTTCCCCCGTTGCGATCTTGATAAAAGCGTTTCACAATTCTTGCTATGCAAAGAATTCTCTCTGCTCTTCTGAAGCCACAGCCCTCAAAAGAAAGGAAGAAAAAAAAAATGGTCAGTCTGCCAAGAATCACAACATTCTTTATTAGCAGTTGAACCAAGTCTAAACATAGTAACAATTTGTCAATGAAATAGACTTTGTGTGTAAATGTAGAAAGTTTAACCACTTAAACACTAAACCTTTTTCTGACATTTGTTGGTTTCAAGTTAAAATCATTTTTTTTTTTGCTAGAAAATTACTTAGAACCCCCAAACATTATATATATATTTTTTAAGAGAGACCATAGAGAATAAAATGGTGGTTGTTGCAATATTTTATGTCACACTGTATTTGCGCAGTGGTCAAATGCAATTCTTTTTGGAAAAAATTACTTTAAAGAATTAAAAAAAAACACTAACAGTAAAGTTAGCCCAATTATTTTTGTATAATGTGAAAGATTTTACATCGCGAGAATCGTGATCTTTTTATTCTAAGGCAAAAAAAAAATTGTGATTCTCATTTTGTCCAGAATCATGCAGCTCTAATATATATATTACACATACACACATTATACAGGGGATCCCCGGGTTACAAACAAGATAGGGACTGTAGGGTTGTTCTTAAGTTGAATCTGTTTGTAAGTCGGAACAGGTACATTTTTTAAGTGTAGCTCCAGCCAAAAAAATCTATTTTTACGTTTTTTAGATAACATAGAGAAGAGTTATCACCCCTGTAACATTTGTTTTGCTGTCTGTGCCCCTGTTCAGAAGATTTCACCTCACCTTCTGTCCCAATGACAATTGGATTTTGAAAATTTTGGGTTGTTAGGGAAGCATGGACTGGTGATAAAGCATCAGTGGAGACACCTTTTTCCCATAATAACTCTTACAGGAGTGAATTTCCCTTCCTAGGGGTAGATTTCCTCTCACTTCCTGTTGTCTCCCTCCGTTTGTAAGTAGGAGTCGTTTGTAAGTCGGATGTTTGTAAGTCGGGGACCCCCTGTACTTGGCTGCACTGTGCAGTGGTTTTGCACAGAGCAGCCTCCTCTTCTCTCATGCAGAGTGCCCCCACAGCAAGCAGCTTGCTGTGGGGGCACCCGAGTAGGTATGCTCCGGAGCTACTGCTCTGCATGTCCATTTACACACAGAGCCATGGCTCGGTCCTGCCCCCTCTTTCTCATTAGCTCACTGGCTGCGATTGACAGCAGCGGAAGCCAATGAGGAGCGAGAGTCCCTGGAGAGCCAAGGCTGTCGTGCACATCGCTGGACTACAATGGAGCTCAGGTAAGCATTAGGGGAGCTGGGGAGGGGGGGGGGGGGATGCTGCAGAGAAGGTTTTTAACTTTCATGCATAGAATGCATGAAGGTAAAAAAGCTTGAGCCTTTACAACCACTTTAATACACTACAGAGTTTAAATTGCTTTCTTGCCTTATACCGCAAAGTAACCTTAATACACAAAGCCAGTGTTCAAAATTTCAAGTCCTGAGCTAATAGCCAGGTCTCAAGTGTTACTCGCCACCAAAACCCCACCCAACCCTTACCCTGCCCTGCCCCTAATCACGCTATCAAAAATTATCTCCCCTCAGCAGTGCCTCACCAGTGCCCATCAATGCAGGCTCACCTGTGCCCATCAATGCAGGCTCACCTGTGCCCATTATTGCAGCGTGACCTGTGCCCATCATTGCAGCGTGACCTGTGCCCACATTGCAGCCTTACCGTGCCCCCTTTGCAGCCTCACATTGCAGCCTCACTGTGCCCCACATTGCAGCCTCACCTTGCCCCACATTGCAGCCTCACCGTCCCCCAAATTGCAGCCTCACCGTCCCCCAATTGCAGCCTCACCGTCCCCCACATTGCAGCCTCACCGTGCCCCACATTGCAGCCTCACCTTGCCCCACATTGCAGCCTCACCGTGCCCCAATTGCAGCCTCACCTTGCCCCAAATTGCAGCCTCACCTTCCCCCAAATTGCAGCCTCACCTTCCCCCAAATTGCAGCCTCACCTTCCCCCAAATTGCAGCCTCACCTTCCCCCCAATTGCAGCCTCACCGTGCCCCAAATTGCAGCCTCACCGTGCCCCACATTGCAGCATCATCGTGCCCCACATTGCAGCATCATCGTGCCCCACATTGCAGCATCATCGTGCCCCACATTGCAGCCTCACCGTGCCCCACATTGCAGCCTCACCGTGCCCCACATTGCAGCATCACTGTTCCCACCACTGCAGCATCACTGTTCCCACCATTGCAGCATCACTATTCCCACCATTGCAGCATCACTGTGCCCCAAATAGCAGCATCACTGTGCCCCCAAATAGCAGCATCACTGTGCCCCAAATAGCAGCATCACTGTGCCCCAAATAGCAGCATCACTGTGCCCCAAATAGCAGCATCACTGTGCCCCAAATTGCAGCCTCACTGTGCCCCCATTGCAGCCTCACTGTGCCCCCATTTGCAGGATCGATGTGCCCCCATTTGCAGGATCAGTGTGCCCCAAATAACAGCCTCACAGTGCCCCCATTGCAGCCTGGATCATGATGAGTTAGAAGAGAGCCGGGATCGCCGTAACAGCTGACATTGAAACTGTCTCCGCTCAGTCTCACACAGCCCAGCCTCCTCCTAACCCTGCGCCTGTGATAGACAGAATGCATCCCCTCATTGGACCCGCATTCTGTCTATTACAGGTGCGGGGTTAGGAGGAGGCGGGGCTGTGTGAGACTGAGCGGAGACAGTTTCAAATGGCAGCTGTTAAAGCGTGTATTACCGCTCGGCGATCCCGCCTCTCTTCTAACTCCATGGCACTCTTTCACCGGGAGAACAGCACCCGGTCAACTCCGCCCCCCCCACTCCCAGGCAGCCCAGCTCCTCGCCAGCCCTCATTTTCTACTCGCAAAATGCGAGTAGGCAAGCAGAAAATTTGAGGGCTGCAAAGCAGAACACTGTGCCCCATTATGGAGATTCACTCTATTTGTCCTGGTGTGCCATGATCACCGAAAGAGTAAAAAAAAAAAAAAAAAAAAAAAAATAATAATAATTTTGGGTTGTCCCCAGAACAGGAATAAAGGGGAAATCCTATAATGATGACACTAGTTCTGGTGACCCTTGATGGATTTTCCCTCGATTATGGTTTTGGCTATGGGATAGAAAGTGAAGGAAAATATCCCTGAATGGAACAGATGACCAAAAAAAAAAACACACACAGACACACACACACACACAGGGGTTATAACCCTTCCTTACTCTATGCAAAAATGTAATTCTACTTTAATGCATAGAACATATTCATGTGACCAGGAAATAAAAATAGGAATAACATTTTTTATTTAAAAATAAACCCCAAAGAGCTGATAAAAGGTTATGTTGGAAAAGCCTTTAGAAAGCCTGGGAAAAGCAGAAACATTTCCATTCATAATCCATACTAATAAAATATACTATATATAAAAACATACCACATCTACTCCTCACCAAAAAAAAAAAACGGATATATGTGAATGTATGTAGCAGAACTATCCATTAATGATCAGTATACATATACCTTCTCAGCCTGCACATTACAAGGGTTGCAGTATCGCACTGACCTTCTCATTATCTGGTAGGATTAAGCAAAGAACTCTGCATTGTTGGCAGAGTGAGATCATGACTTATTTCTGCTGCTGCATTAATGCCAGTGAGTGACTTTCATCTGTACAACCCTACCCCTGAATCATAAACTAAATGAGCATGTCTTTAAATAAGTAATGACCAGTGTTATTGATTTTTCAGATTAGCTGCAGAACATTGAAGTTTCATGACACAAGACATTCCAGGTTTCTATACAAGGACTCATAAGGGAGTTCAGTTTGGACATCCATGACCACATATGCTACATTATCTAAAAGCAGTCAGGATTCCATAAAAATTTACGGGAAACGGGAATGTTGCCACATAAAGTGATCTGAATGCCACAACAATTTGTGGGCATGGCCTGGAGGTTGATGTGCTCTTTGGGGCCAGGCTAGGAATATTTTACGCAAGTACAGAAAAGGTCTATTGATTTTGCCAGAAATGCGGTGTCAATCTCCCTTTCAAGCTATGTCTTGTAAACTGCAACTTGTCCCAGCCCCTTCCCGAATATAGCTGATGACAACAGTTGTCTTTTTGCTAATGCCGCATACACACGGTCGGAATTCTCGTCGGAAAAAGCTCTGATGGTTTTCCCGTCGGAATTTCGCTCAAACGGTCTTGCCTACACATGGTCACACCAAATTCCGACGGTCAGTAACACAGCGGCATAAAACACGTTCGACAGCACTATAAAAAAGGGCATTTTAATGCTTCCGAGCATGCGTCGAATTGTTTCCGAGCATGCGTCGGAATTTTGCGTGTCGGAATTGCATACACACGATCGGAAAATCCGAAACAGGTTCTGAATCCAAAGTCCGTCGGAAATTCCGACAGAAAAAGACCGATGGGCATACACACGGTCAGAAAATACGTTGAAAAGCTCCCATCGGAAATTCTGACTGTGTGTACGCGGCATAAGTGTACAGTCAGGATTGGTCAAATGCGCTAGGTTGGTGCGCCAGTCGACAGGTGGTGGACATCATGATTGGATGACAAATTTACCAGGGCCTTTTTTTTTTTTTTAAATGGACTTGTCAAATCTTTGTGTGTCCATTTCTAGATTACAGCATTTCTTTTGTGAATACCTAGGGGTTCTCATTCACACAGGGTGAGGTATCTGGGAGCCCTCTTTTTATTAAAGGGGGCCTCTATATTCCAATAAGCTCCCCCACAACCATCAGCCAGGGTTGTGGGGATGAGGCCCCTCTCATCAACATGCTTTGTGGTTCGGCACATGCTTCACCCCCCCCCCCTCCCTCTTTTTCCTGGATGTTCGATCTAAGGGACTGGTATGGATTTTCTAGGGACATTTTTTTTTGTGCATGCAATATGCCCCTTAATATTCATATCAGACTCAAGGAGTCTGGTATGTATTTTGGGAGGGAATCTGCGCAATTCTTTTTCATTCTTGCTGTAGGATATGCTACAGCAAAAATTACATTTACAAAGTAGAGAAAATGATATTTGTACACACATCTCTCAAGCATCCTGGCACTCAGATAGGTTGGTGCTGCTGTGTCCAAACCTAAACTGGGAAAAGAACTCAAACCAAGCTTATGGGCCCCCAATAAATCTCGTTGGACTGTAGTTTGTGAAATAAAGAAACATATTCACCAACAGCAAGCATAGTGGCTTATATTTAGTTTATAAATATGGGAAAATAATTGCTTTGGCAGGAGACAAATCTGTGACTTGGCAGTTGGATAAATAACTGTTTAATACTTAGATGATGTGCAATCCACCAGAGACTAGAAGAGAGGAACTCTTGCAGTCCCCGCCTCAGAGAGGAAGTGACAGCACTAGTGTCATGGTTATGCTTATGCTTACCTCTCCTCCATGTGTTCAGACTAAGAGGCCAGCCACTCTCACCTGGTGGTTTTTATAACCTCTCCTATAAGCATGGCTCCACCCCAGGCCCTATCAGGGGAACCTATATTAACCTGTGCACTGCAAGCCAGTGGTGCTGATCAACCATTGTGTATCCATGGTGTGTTCGGCTTCCTGGTTCCTGCTTGCCGCGTGCTTTATGTTTGTCTCCGTTAACGACCTTGGCGTGTTCTCAACGATTCCGGTCTGCTTGTGACCTTGACCCTTTGGCATGTCCCCGACCATCCCTGTCTGCTTGTGACCCTGAACCTTTGGCGTGTACTCTGTTGTTCCTGTCTGCTAGTTACCCTGACCTCTGCCTTATCCCCTTACTATCCTTGTCGTTCCAGCCTGCTGCTTCCTTCTCCTGCAGTCTACTGTGAGCGTGAGCTGCGAGACCCTGGGGGTCGCAACCTGGAGCCAGACTGCAGCGAAGTCCATCCTCACCACTAGAGGCTCTGGCGAACACCTGCTGGCTCTTAGACTCCGTGCCCTGGGGAATCTATGCTCTAGCTCCCACTGGGATCTGTGTTAATGATCCAGTAGACCTGTGTCCTGAATCTCCCTGGGTACAATCCGCAGCAGTCAGTCCTAAGGTCCACTACCTAGCGGTGCACTTCCGATTCCTACTGAGTGCACCTGTGACCTGGTCTCAGGTAACCTGACAACTAGGTAAACCACTGCAGCACTTTTCAAATCCCAGCCAGGTGACCCATGCAGTATCCAAAACTTGAGTGTGTTAATCACAAAAAATTGGTAGGTTTGTACTCAACCTAGGTTACTATCCAATGAAACATAGGAGAAAACAAAAATTCCAGGACTGTCTCTCCAACCCCCAATAAAATAATTGAAAAAATAAATAAATAGGGGCGCACTTGACACCAGTGCAATCTGTTTCTTCAAATCTTCACGACCTGCTGTTTTGCACGGGTCAGTCTGTCAGCAGCTGATCATATGAATTCTTGTAGGCTCATATTTATTGCTTTGGACATGCAGTTTATTCATCTCTGCCTCTGCTGTTCCCTTCTCTTCTTGCCTTTGATCTTTCCCAGCATCAGAATCCTCATTAGTGTGTCTTGCCTTTACACTACATAGAAAAAATATTTGATATTTCATTTTCATGTCAGTCCTAGTCAGAAAATCAGGGATTTATTTCCTTGAGCGATTTGTTTGTTTTCAGGCCAAGGAATTCTCAACTTGTTCATCACCAAAACCGAAATGCTTCAACTTTCTGGTGTACAGGCTAACAAGCCAACCATTACTACTAGGAAGGCTGTAGGTATGACAATAGAGATCGTTGTAGGAAACGTGATATCTCTGTCCAAATTTAACATCTGAGCATCTATATTTCACATGTCAAAGCTACAGTACCCAAAGATATCTTGGAGCTCAGAAAGATATGTCACTTCCGTTGGGCATTTCCTATTTATCTGCATAGAGCAGATAGGGCTCACCAATATGATCTTAGTTTCATGTTCTTTAAAGTGTACACAAAACCCTAATTGTATGACATTTGGGTTGAAATGTACTGTAAAAATTATGGAAATTGTTCTACAAAAGAGAAAATTATGTTTTTTTTACTCACTGTAGAACCTTTTTTTCAGTTCACTGAAGGACAACCAAATCCGTAGATCGAGACCATCGAGTTGTTACACCACCTGCAGGAGTAGAATGCTAGCAAAGCAAAAGATTTGAACACAACCAAGGGGAAGCCCCTGCTAGTGACTAGACCCCCCCTCCACATCTTATTAGCCAGCAGTATTAGACATAACACCAAAACGGAATTCGTTAATACAGGGTGGGTGCTGTGTCCTTCAATTAACTCAGAGAAAAAAAAAAAAGACTTTACAAAGTGTTAAAAAAATAAATCGAATTTTCTCTTTCGTTCATGGAAGGACACAGCAGGATCACTAGATCAAAAGCTTGGCATGCACCAAAGCAGTGCCAGATATGAAGGTTGGTGAGAACCATACCCCACAAAACTTAAATTGCCACCTGTAAAAAAGAAAAAAAAAAAAAAAAAAAAATCAGACTAAAACTAGCATCGGCAGAAGCAGCAACATCAATTATATAGAGCTTTGTAAAGGTATGAACGAGATGACCAGGTAGCTGACTTGCATACCTGAGAAATGAAGGCAGAGTAATGCAAAGCTCAAAGACATGCTCATCGTCCTGACAGAGTAGGCAATAAAAAGAAACAGAAGTTTCTGCCCCAAGAGAATAGCTTGAAAACGCAGTCTGACAAATGTAACAAGATATAGTAGATTGTGAGGCTGCCTGTCCCTTCCTGGGACCATCCGGAATAAACAGTTCATTTTCCAGACAGAGGCGATAGACGTGAAGCACACTCAAATAGCTTGAGCCGGATTAGGACATAATGAACGCAAATGAAAAAACAAAACGACCTTCAGCAAAAAGGATAACCGTGGATGGAGAACCACCTTATTCCAACGAAGAACCAAAAACATATGTTCACTAGAAAGAGCAGCTAGCACCAACCAGCTGAGCTAATAGATACAAAAAAGCGGAAGTAAACCCATCGATTTAACAGTTTTTTTTTAAAAAGGCATGCCGGGAATGCTAACTGCACATTGGCTGTGCTCTCAACCAAAACAGTCAAACCATCCAATGGCTGGTGTCATAACGAATCACATGTGCAGCACCGTGGCAGTTGAAGATTAAACAGGCAAAGATGGCAGCTTCCTTGGCTGAAAACGATAGGAGGGTTTACTTCCACTTTAAGGGAATTTTCTGAATGGACTCAAAGGAGGATTCCCGGAGGGCGGAAAAAAATCAAATTCAGGTCCCACCACATTAACGGGGGTCTAGAAGGGGGCAATTTGAGTAACCGCTTTAAATGAAGGTATGAATGGTGAAACTACATCCTATCACAATGCGTTTCACAGACCAAGGAAAGGAGAGGCCAACAGGTGTTGAAATAGGACAAACAGGGTAGAAACCAGACCCTTTATCGTTAGGCTAAGGGTCAGGCGGTCAGTCCATACCATGTTGAAGTAAAGCCAGAATACAAATCAAAAGAAAATCTGTGGGGATGGTGGAAATGACAGCTGAGGAGAGACCTTTGGCCTTCAACAGCTGGGTTTAAAAAGCCATGCCGTTAAAGGCAGTGCCTGAAAAGCAGGGTGGAACATTGGACCTTGAGATCGGAGGTCTGCGCGAAGTAGAATGTGCCAGGGCAAGTAGGCGACCAGCCAAACGAGGTCTGCAAACCAAGCCCTGTGTGGCTAATCTCCATAGGCGATGCTGTAAAATGTTTTACAGGTTGCATGTTTAGCGTTGCAGAGGTCTAGTGCTAGAATTATTTCTCTCGCTCTAACGATTGCGGCGTATGTAACCTGTGTGTATCTGGCTTTGATACTAGCCAGTACCTCACTATCTACTGACCTTACCGCACGTCCCCGATAGAAATGCTTCCACACCTTTCGGTAGATGGTGCGTCTCTATTTCTCTGCTGCTTAGCAGTGTATTTACCAAACAGTTTGAGAAACCCCTAGCTTTCAGTAACTGCTCCTTAGTAACCACGCAGCGAGGTTCCAGCTTTCTACCTGAGGGCAATACGCTGGGCCCTGAGAGAGAGGAGAGCCTCAGCTAGTTCTTTTAGAATAGAAAACCATGGTCTCCTGGGCCAGTGAGGTGCCACAAAGATCAGAGAGATGCTCTTTGTTCAGGACTTTCTTAGAACTGCTGGCAAGAGAGCCGGTGGGGGGGGGGGGGCTTTGTGCCAGTGTGTCCCCCCCCCCCCAAGCGCGCCATCCCCCCTCTTCAGGTCAAAAAAAAGATTGAACTTTTGTGTTCTCTCCCTCTCTGCAAATAGATCTACCTGCGGGATTCACCATCTCTGGGCGATCATTTTGAGGACCTCTTGGTTTAGGACCCAGTCACCTTCCTTTAGTTTCCCCCTGCTTAGGAAATGGGCCACCTGGTTCAGCTCCCCTTTTAGGTAAACTGCTGAAAGGGACAGATTGATGTCCTCTGCCCAGTTCAGGATTTCTGCTGCAAAGGACCACAAAGTTCCACTCCTCGTTCCCCAGTTTGATATAGGCGATTTCTGAGGAGTTGTCGGACCCGACGACATGTATGTGATGTCCCCGCAGTTCTTACTAAAGATAATGAGCGCTAGAAGTGCTGCTCTCAATTTTTTCCAATTGGATGATCTTTTCACATCCTTCCCCTTCCACGAGTCTTGTATCAGTCTATATGTGCTCCCCACCTTTGCCGCTTGCATCTGCTGTTACTATTTTGGTGACTGGTTTCAAGCTCTCTGCTCTTCTCCACCACAAAGTCACCTTTTCACTTGCGTTGGCATGTGCACTCGTGCATGTAAGGACCTTTGACTGTGGTCCTTACAGCTGCCTCCCGGGATCAGCCGACGGCCGCGACAGGGACATTACTTAACACCTCCCTAGGTGTCTGAACAGGGGGCCTCCCCATGCTACCTCCCACCCTCAGAGACGCCGGGGCGGCAGTTTTCTATGTAGCCAGGTAAGCCTTCTGCCATCTGTCCAAGGAGCCTCTGCCCTCTTCCAGGACTGCCGGACTTAGCCTCTCCTTCCCCGCACCGCCCAGAAGAACCATCAATAGCTGATGAGTAGGCAGGGGAAGGAAAAATGTAAATGAGTTGGCACAGTGTTTCCATGGATGGGAGGAGCCAAGTCCCTCAGGTGGCTGTCCTGAAAGACGATTGGGGGGGTTTATACACACACATACACACACACACACGATACAAATACACCTGCGTACCTGTAATGTCTGAATAGATTTTTTGCCTTTAGATTTAATGAGCTGGGGGGGGGGGGGGATAGTGAAACAAGAAGCTGTTTCCCCTTTGTCGTGATAATCAGGAAGGATAGAGGGTCAGTCTCCTGCCCGCTTTAGTAGGAATCAGCTGAAATTCAAGACATGTATGGCCAGTGGCACATCCCATGTCTGGTATATGCCCCTCGCAATGGAGGACAAGTTAGTCTTTCTAAGGGAAGCAGTGCCTGCAAGGTAAACATGCACAGCTCGAACAACATCCAGCCAATGAAGAGAGATTTCCTAATGTACTGGGGTTGGACAGAGATGTCCTGGTTGAGGTGAAAGATCAAAACTGGCTCTAGGCTTCAACACCACCTTAACCCTGTGCAAGACCAGTAGGGAGTCAATACAAGACAAAGCTGCCAGTCCAGAGACACGCTACACAGAGGTGATGGCGACAAGAAATGCAACCTTGTGAGCAAGAGTGGAAAGGAGACTATTCCCTAATAG
Source organism: Lithobates sylvaticus (assembly GCA_028564925.1). Taxonomy (NCBI): domain Eukaryota; kingdom Metazoa; phylum Chordata; class Amphibia; order Anura; family Ranidae; genus Lithobates; species Lithobates sylvaticus. The sequence continues at coordinate 28,445,874 of CM053033.1, read as the reverse complement.
GTTCAAAGGGCCTGTACCCAGATCTTATTCAAAGCATGGGAGACTAGCGGTCTTTGGAACAAGATCACAAATGCCAAGATCTGGCCCTCAGTGGTACTCAAGAGCCAAAATGCTGATCCAGACCTTCATGAAAATAAGTTGAGGATTTGCCTCCAAAAAATATATCCTGGGGTGAAAGTTTTTCCTAACACCAAGCAAAGTAAGTCTTCTAAGTGAGACGATAGACTCTGGGGTCCCCCTAGTTCATATGTGCATACACACACACACACACACACACATCAAAATCATTTGCTCCTGGGATTTTATGGAGGTCAAAAGAAAGCATAAAAAAAAAAAAAAAAAAAAAACACATTCTTTATTACAAATATCCAATAAAACAAGAGTGCACCAAAGCAAGGCAAAAGGTATTACATGTATTTCAATATACACAGTTACATATTTCTTTATGCTGGAGTACAGACTACAGTTGTAACATAAAGGTGGAAAATCTTTTATACTCGGTTTAACTGGTGTTTTGACCTCCATAAAATCCCAGGGGCAAATGTTTTTGACACTTCTTTGCAAGTGTAATATTGGGATGAATGTGACAAAGCCTCTCTGGTAGGTGCTGTGTCAGATATACCATACAAACCCTCCATTATAAGGGCCCCATATCTCCTGCCACAACCACTGTGGGTGTCAAGATAAAAATGAGAACAAATGGCTATAGACAAGGGATATGCAATTAGCGGCCCTCCAGCTGTTGCAAAACTACAATTCCCATCATGCCTCTGCCTCTGGGTGTCATGCTTGTGGCTGTCAGAGTCTTGCTATGCCTCATGGGACTTGTAGTTCTGCAACAGCTGGAGGTCCGCTGTGACAGACCTAGCCGGGACACAGGCTTTTTGAGAGGACTAAATGCGAGGCTCCTGCCAACCGATTATGGGCCCTGGATTTTAAGGGGCACAGGGTGAAGGACCATCAATAATCTGTGCTAGTCAGATTCAATGCTGTGTATATATATATATATATATATATATATATATATATATATATATATATATATATATATATATATATATATATATATATATATATATATATATATATATATATATATATATATATAATGTGTGCTGGGACACACACTGTCAGATGCTAGTGTCATGAACTCAAGATGTTAATTGAGAGAGCTGACCACATTGTCCTCTGTACAATGTAGTAGACGGTCCGCCTGTTACTGGTGGTCACCTGCTATTGTGATAAAATGTATTGTGGTCATAATTATGATAATTTATAATCAACTGTGTTTAGCTCGGTGACAACAAGTCTGACCTGTAGTGAAATCCTGATGAGTCACATCAGCTGCTTAAAGGGATTAGTTAATTAGTTTATGTTAAGTTGTTACAAGTGTATTGTTAGAGTAATATGAGCAGGAGGGGGGACCTCCTCTTCTACTGTATATAAATTTGTGTGACATGTCAAATAAAAATGAATTCCTGATGTACTCCAAGACTAGTTCTTGGAGGTTCCTAAAGCCAGATCCATTGGACTCATGTTCCAGGACTTAGGAAGCATTTACGGCGGACACCTTGGGACTTGTAGTTCTGCAACAGCTGGAGGTCCGCTAATTGCATATCCCTGCTATAGACCATCTCCACAAGACCCACTATCATTCTAAAAAAATGTGTATATGTACTATATGTATGAGTTTATGCCACCTATCCAGCGCTAGCCAACAAAACTGCCCTGCCTATAACATAAAGGATTATTAGGGAACGGCTGGGGCTCACATCACTGTATGGGCTTCTGAATCTTCATTCATTACCATAGGAACCAAACTCGCTAGGCTCTAGATCCAGTAGGTTTCTATCCTACAGAACTTTTGATGTTTCCTAACACTATCAAGGTCATCCATTATAGCTACAATACCAAAAACCCTCAGACCAGTTGGGACTTTGTTGTGTCTATCTGTAACGTAGCAAGGAACTGAATTTCTACATTAGCATGTCTTTATTTTGCTGGGAAATCAATTGGAAAACGCCCTCTAGCATATAATATACCGTATATACTTGAGTATAAGCCGACCCAAATATAAGCCGAGGCACCTAATTTTACCACAAAAAAAAAAACTGGGAAAACTTATTGATTCGAGTATAAGCCTAGGGTGAGAAATGCGCAGCTACTGTAAGTGGAAAAGAGGGTCAACAATGCCCATTTGCAGCCTCACTGTGCCCATTTGCAGCCATAGGTCCCCCAAACTCTGTAGTTAAGGGTTCCTAGATGCCCCATAGCTGCAGCCCAAATTTGGGGTCTCTGGACCCAAAGGGTCCCGAAATGACATTGCTGCAGATGGACACAATTGACCGACTTTGTATCTCGGGGCCACTTGGTGCTAGGACCCCACCTGGAAACTGCCCCACAACATATCCAAAGCTGGGGTTCCTAGCACTAAGTGGTTCCGAGATACGGGGCCCCAAAGTCGGTTCGGAAAATGTCAAGCCCTTTTCCGAATGACATTTTCCGAACCGACTTTGGGGCCCCGTATCTTGGGCCACTTGGTGCTAGGAACCCCATGTGAATGTTGTGGTGCAGGTTCCACTGGGTTTGCACATCAAATGGATTCCTAGCACTAAGTGGCCTCGAGATACGGGGCCCCAAAGTCGGTTCGGAAAATTTAATTTTCTGCTGCAGAAAAGCGTTTGACTCGCGTATAAGCCGAGGGGGGCACTTTCAGCACAATACAATGTGCTGAAAAACTCGGCTTATACTCGAGTATATACGGTACTTTCCTATATATTTACGAATGCTAGCAGCACAAGGATTACAAATAGTCAATGCTGATTAAGAGTGTAAAGAGCCCCTTTAACCGGTTCTCGACCGGTGCACGACGATATACGTCGGCAGAATGGCACGGACAGGCAGGAGGGCGTATATACACAAGTCCCTCTTTAATGCCGGCCGTGTCATCGGGAGCGCGCCAGGAGCGGCGCGCTCCCGCGCCAGTCGGAACCCCCGTGCGGCCGGTCGCGGGTCCCGCGGACTCACGGGAAGATGCGGAAATACACAGCATCGCCCCGTTCTGCCTAGCAACTAGTGATGCCGATCTCTGCTCCCTGTGATTGGAGCAGAGATCAGCATTCACTAGCTGACAGCCACGCCCCCACAGTAAGAAACACACCCCTAGGCAAACTTAACCCCTACACTGCCCCCTTGTGATTAGCTGCTTCACTGCCAGTGTAATTTATACAGGAATCAATGCATTTAAATAGCATTGATTGCTGTATAAATGACAATGGTCCTAAAAATGTGTCAAATGTGTCCGCCATAATGTCGCAGTCCCAATAAAAATTGCTGATCGCCACCATTACTAATAAAAAAAAAAATTAATAAAAATGCGATAAAACTATCCCCTATCTTGTAAACGCTATAACTTCTGCGCAAACCAATCAATAATCGCTTATTGCGATTTTTTTTACCAACAATATGTAGAAGAATACGTATCGGCCTAAACTGAGGAAAAAAAAAATGTTTTTTTTTATATATTTTTGGGGGATATTTATTATAGCAAAAAACAAAAAAATAATGCGTTTTTTTTCAAAATTGTCGCTCTTTTTTGTTTATAGCGCAAAAAATAAAAACCGCAGAAATACCACCAAAAGAAAGCTCTATTTGTGGGAAAAAAAGGACGTCAATTTTGTTTGGGAGCCACGTCGCACGACCGCGCAATTGTCAGTTAAAGCGACAGTGCCGAATCGCAAAAAGGGGCCTGGTCCTTTGGCTGCAAATTGGTCCGGTCTGAAAGTGGTTAAAAGTAAAAATTCCATTCCAAATTATTTTCTGTAAATCTTCCTTCTCATTGTATATTGCAAGTGTTTATTATTCAGTAGAAGAGGTGTTTTTTTTTTTTTAAATGCAACCGTGCAAATGCAGTGTGAAATAGACTGCCCACTGTTTTTGTGACACTAATATTTGGGTCATTGTGTGACACAGGAACATATATGATCTGAAAGCCAATCCCAACATGCATGCTACCTTGCCACAGCTAGATATTTTAGTTAACCAATGTGACAATGCCCAATGAGACGGGCTTTATGGTGTCAGCCCCTGTGTGACGCAGAGGAATATTTCCATCTCCAGCACTGATTTCAATCATGAGTGAGCAGTTCTATTGCAGATTAATGGTTCACCATCACCCTCTGCTGGATATAAGGAGGAACATGAATACAGGGGCAAGGTTTCTGTAAAAAACTAAATGGATGATAAAACTTATAACACAAAAGGACATTCAAGGGCATTTTAGTTTTTGCTTTGCCCGATCTAATAAAAATGGCATTTAATATTGGTCATGGTTTTTGGAGGTAAATTATGAAGCAATGCAGATTATATCTAAAGCCCCGTACACACGAGCGGAATTTCCGTCAAAAAAATCTTGGATGTTTTTTCTGACGGAATTCCGCTCAAGCTTGGCTTGCATACACACGGTCACACAAAAGTTCTCAGAACTTTCGACCGTCAAGAACGCGGTGACGTACAACACTACGACGAGCTGAGAAAATTAAGTTCAATGCTTCCGAGCATGCGTAGGAATTTTGCGCGTCGGAATTGGTACAGACAATGGGAACTTCCGATCGTAACTTTTTCCGACTGAAAAATAGAGAACCTGCTCTCAATCTTTTGTTCGCGGGAATTCCGCCAGCAAAAGTCTGATGGAGCATACACACGGTCGGAATTTCTGACCGAAAGCTCACATCGGACTTTTGCTGGCAGAATTTCTGAACGCGTGTACGCGGCATTAGAGGTGATTTTCCAATGGAGTCTAGCAAAGGAGTTAACCACTTCAGCCCCGGACCAATTGGCAGCCAAAGGACCAGGCCCCTTTTTGCGATTCGGCACTGCGTCGCTTTGACAATTGCGCGGTCGCCAAAACAAAATTGGCGTCCTTTTTTTCCCACAAATAGAGCTTTCTTTTGGTGGTATTTGATCACCCCTGCGGTTTTTATTTTTTTGCGCTATAAACAAAAATAGAGCAAAAATTAAAAAAAAAAAAAAAATTCAATATTTTTTACTTTTTGCTATAATAAATGTCCCCAAAAAAATATATAAAAAAAAACATTTTTTTCCCTCAGTTTAGGCCGATAGGTATTCTACAAATTTTTGGTAAAAAAAAAAATCGGACATTTTTTGACACATTTTTGGGACATTTGTCATTTATACAAAAAATAGTGCTATTTAAATGCACTGATTCCTATGTAAATGACAGTGGCAGTGATGGAGTTAACCACTAGGGGGCGGGGAGGTGTTAGTGTGACGTGTTGTGTTTTTTTACATTAGGGGGCGTGGCTAACGTCACTGATCGGCTGTTCCCGATGACAGGGAACAGCCGATCAGTGACAGGCAGAGTAGGAAGCGCGGGGAGAGGTTTGTTTACACAGACCTCTCCCCGTTCTTCAGCTCTGTGACCCGATCGCGGGACACCAGCGGCGATCGGGTCCGCTGGTCCCGTGGCCACGGAGCTCCCGACCGGGTTACGAGCCTGCCGCCGGCTGCGCGCGCGACCCCACGGCTAGGCAATCTAAAGGGGACTTATATATACGTGCCTTTGCCTAGCCGTGCCATTCTGTAGACGTATATCTACAGTGGGCAGTCGGGAAGCGGTTAATATAAGGACATTGGAAGAAAGCATGGAACTCCCTGCTCCTGTCATTATCACTTTAAGCAAATCTTGCAGTAAAATTCTAGATCTGCTTAAACGATCAGGGCCCCCTCATTAAAAATCACCTAATGCTAGTAGTTCCAAAATGTACCTTAACCCCTTCAGCCCCAGAACATTTTACCCCCTTCCTGACCAGAGCACTTTTTAAAATTTGGCACTGCGTCGCTTTAACAGTCGTGCGACGCTATACCCAAACAAAATTTGCGTCCTTTTTTTCCCCACACAGAGCTTTCTTTTGGTGGTATTTGATCATCTCTGCGTTTTTTTTTATTTTTTGCGCTATAAAAAAAAAAAAAAAAGCAACAATTAAAAAAAAAAATAAATAATAATATTTTTTATTTTTGCTATAATAAATATTCACAAAAATGTTTAAAAAAAAAAAAAATAAATAATTCTTCATCAGTTTAGGCCAATATATATTCTTCTAAATTGTTTTTTTTTTTGTTTACCAAAAATATTGCAATAAGCTGTCTCCATCCACTTTAAAAGGGGTTGTAAAAGACTGGGTCCCCTCTAGCTTAGATGTTGCACTACTTGGCCTAGCAGACCCATCCTTTCAGAGACTTGTCCAGGCGAACCATCTGACAGCAGCCACAAGTTCCGCCTAAAGGTGGACCCCAGCAACTCCGGTGAGACTTGGTACATATGCTTCCTCTACAATCGATAGACTTCCACCCCAACTACCCATTTCTTACGACTCTCACTCCTTTGCTTTACTTTCTTATTCTCTCTTTCTCCTTCTTTTGAGGCTCCTACCTCAATCCTTACTTACCTTCTTTCGTTGTTTTTGTTGCTTTTTATTATGCTTGGTTTTTTAATTTTATTGTGCGATAACCATGGGATACATAGTCACTGAAGGGGAGCACCCCTCCACCTCCCAATATATGGGGAGGCTAGTCTAAATGGACCGAATGTCCAAGACGGGCGGGGAGCCCTTCCGAGCACAAGAAGAGTTGCATCCCAGCAGTTGTGGATTGCTCCACCTATTCTCAGGACAATAACCTTGCATCCCCCCCACCTCCACCTCCCTCCCATTGCCCCCTCTACCCTTCCCTTTTGTCTTGTTAATGTTTTGTTAACATTTGAAAATGAAAATAAAAATTATACAAAAAAAAAAAAAAAAAAGAAGGGGTTGTAAACCCTCTTTTTCTTTTTTTAAATAACAAACATATTATACTTACCTCCACTGTGCAGTTCGTTTAGCACAGAGTGGCCCCAATCGTCGTCTTCTGGGGTCCCCCAATAATGCTCACGGCTCCTCCCCGCATCGGAAAAACCCCAGGAGAAGCGCTCTCCCTGGGGGTTACCGTGCAAGGTGTGCTCCCGAGTCCATAGACACAGAATGTCAGACTCATTAATTGACGGCATCGGGAGCCAATGGCTCTGCTGCTATCAATCTATCCAATCAAGAGCCGAGACCCGGGCCAGAGTGGGTTTGCGTGTCTCTGGCGTGGGAACGAACGGGCTCAGGTGAGTAGCAAGGGGGCTGCTCAGTGACAGAAGTTTTTTCACCCTAATACAAAGAATGCATTAAAGGTGAAAAAACAGGACCCCTTTAAGGTCCTCCTACAAGTTGAAAGCAGGGGAAAACAATCATAAAAAATGTAACCAAATGTTAAAGCGTAACTCCACTTTTGTTGAGTAAAAAAAAACATTCCCCTCTGGATGATCAATGTGCACTGCAAGGATTATAAACAAACTTTGTTTCAGATTCCTACCTTTTGTTACTCTGAAGAAATCCATGTGTGTTTCTCTGTGCCTCTAAGTTCTAAGTAGGTCTAAGGCCGCGATTTCAAGGAATGCCTGTGTAAGTGGCATCAAAATCGGACCAAAGTAGTGCAGGGACTACTTTGAAGTTGTACTAATATGAATGGCTGTCATTGGAAATCATGGGGGACGACTTGTCAGGCTACTTTGCAGTCTCAAATCGTGGGACAAGTCATACAAGTGTGAAAGGGGTCTAAGTGGTTTCATAATTTAGGCCCCTTTCACACTGGGGCGTTTTTCAGGCGGTACAGCGCTAAAAATAGCGCCTGTTCACCGCCTGAAAAAATCCGGCCCCTTTAACTCCAGTGTGAAAGCCGGCGGGCTTTCACACTGGAGCGGTGCGCTAGCAGGATGACAAAAAAAGTCCTGCTAGCAGCATCTTTGGAGCGGTATAGGAACGGTGTGTTCACCGCTCCTATACCGCTCCTATCCATTGATTGGGAAACCGCGGTAAAACCGCGGCAATACCGCCGCAAAGCGCCGCTACGGCGGCGCTCTGCGGGGGTCTTTAACCCTTTTTCGGCCGCTCGCGGGGGGTAAAACCGCACCGCGAGCGGCCGAATACCACGGGTAAAACGACAGTAAAGCAGCGCTATATATAGCGCTGCTTTACCGTCACCGCGGCTCCCCGCCCCAGTGTGAAAGGGGCCTAACTGTCAGGTGTGGAGCTACTGGGCATTAATGAGGAAATCTGCTGGGCCTGCATTCCCTTTAGACACGTTCCTATTGAAAGTATCTCCCAGAAAAATTAAATTTTTGTTGCAGGGGATGCCTGAGAATACATCACAGTGCCAGTGTCGAGTTAGAATAGTAACACCATAATACAAATGATGGCTGTATGCAAACCTATCGGTAGAATTGTGTGTACTACAAAAAGGTCAAAACCAATAAATACATAAAAACAGCAGTGGAAAGGAGTTGTTTGCACACAGTTTTGACCCTAGTGTATAGCATCCACTAGAAATGTCTAGAAAACATTTGTGGCCACAGATTCCTGTGGTCACAATATACTGTAATGTGATCAGCTGTCCAGATTTTGCCCACAGCTTAAAAAGAAAATTCACTTTACCCCCTTTTAACCCCCGCTTACCAGAATGCGAGTTATGCACAAATTCAGATACTCACCCAGCCAGCGTATTCAGTGTTGTACTGCTGAGATTCTCTTCTCTGCTGCCACTGCTTGGGTCCTACATCGCCCATGTTTTTGTGTAACGTCATTGAGAGGCTGGTTCAGCTGGCGGGCCACCTAATCACATGCTATGGCTATGCCTCCTGGGATGAGACATGCATATCCCAGGAGGCACAGGGAGCACAGTGCATGCCAGTCGCCTAGACGACTGGCGAGTATGGTGATGGGGAGCAAGACCAAAATCTCTACAGTGATAAAAAAAAAAAAAAAAAAAAAAAAATGGAAAAGATATTTGTGTAAAGGGAAGGAGGGAAGTTTTTTTTTCAGGGTGAAGATCTGCTTTAGGCTGGGTTCACACTATTGCGAATTGGATGTGGGTTTTCCCGCATCCAATTTGCATGTCAGGAGCGGCTCCGGTGTGAATTGCACAGTCCTGTGCGTCTTCTGGTCCATTTCAGGTCCAAATTCAGCCAAAGATTTGGGCTGAAATCGGACCTGAAAACAGCCAACAGGGACGCACCGGACCCCTGCTGTGAGCCGCTCTGTGCTGCGGTGTGAGCCCAGCCTGAAAGGAGAAGAGCAGCCAAAGCTCGTATGGCTGTACTTCTGTGAAACACAGGAGTGCAGTTTGTTCTGCACTCCAGTGACCCGTTTTCAGCCAACAGTATGCTGAAGCCTGCTATTGGCTGACGTGGCAGAGCCAGTCCAGGCTGGGGAAAGATTGCAACCATGTGGTCGGTATCCACCTAGCAGCCTGAACCCGGTGTTCTACCGAGAAAGTTCCCCTTGGCGGATAAGGACCCCCCTGTACTGCGCTTGCGCAGTATGAAGGACTAGGGATCTTCCGAAAATTGCCGAAGGTAAACAACTGGGAGTGAAGTGTACACCGCGCAGGCGCAGTCGGTGTACGAGACGATGCTCGCGCTACTCTGCAAGGGGAGTCTAACTAAGGGGCGGGTCTATTATCACTCTAAGCAAGGGGCAAAGCGTCTGTTTATAGGCGTGTTTAAAGAAAAGAAAGGCGGGTTTTGCAATGTTGATGGGCGGGTTTGCACGATCTATTTAAGTAACTAACACAATGAATTTATCACAGTATCAGTGCTGTATACATCCATTCCTGCCAATACAGAAAGGAGCATGCGGCATCGTCTCTCGTACACCGACATGTTAACTGCGCCTGCGCGGTGTACACTTCACTCGCAGGTGTTTAGCTTCGGCAATTTTCGGAAGATGCCTAGTCCTTCGTACTGCGCAAGCGATGCGCCTGCGCAGCAGAGGGGGGGGGGTCCTTATCCGGCGGTGGGAACTTTCTCGGCAGGACACCCGCACCAGTGATTGCGGAGGCAGACCAGCTCTCTGCTCATGGAGAACTGAGCGGTCTTTGATCGCTCAGCTCTCAGTCTTAGAGCTGGCGGGGGACAGATGCAGCTTCGAACTGATACTGCATCTACCTAGGTAAAGGAAAAAAATAAAATAAAAACCCACCACATAACACCTTCTCTTATAATGAATCAGAGCAGGGACTCACAACCTGCCCGTATTTCACAGAGACAAAGTGAGTTGTTACTGCTTGACTTTCTAAATTAGAAAAGACCAGCATGCTCTGATAAACTGTAGCACGAAAATACCCTAAGACCCCTTTCACACTGGGTCGTTTTTTCAGGCGCTTTAGCGTTAAAAAAAGCGCCTGTAAAGCGCTTGAAAGAAGCCTCATCTGCAATCCCAATGTGAAAACCCGAGTGCTTTAAGAGCCCTTTCACACTGCCAGCGCCCGAAAAACGCTCGTAAAGCACCGCTTAAACTAGCGGCGCTTTACCAGCGTTTTTCGGGTGCTAGTGGGGCGCTTTTAACCCCTGCTAGTGGCCAAATAAAGGGTTAAAAGCGCCCACAAAAGCACTGATGCCAAAAGCGCTTTTAAGGCACTTTTCAGGCGCTTCCCATTGAATTAAGGAGCATCTCTGCCGTCCCGCAAGCATGGTCATTCCGACCAACCCCAGAGGCCCTCATGGTCTGGGGTGGGGATCCGTCTGTTCCCGAGTCTCGGAACTGGTTAGTCCGAGGCCCAGTAACTGAAGGAGGATTCAACGGCATCCCGGGGTGCTCTCAGTATTGGAGGGACACGGCAACTCGTACAAGTGACCGGGGGAGGACTCTTCGGAGGAGGGCCAACAAGCTGGATGCTCAGTAAGAGCCTGGGAGCTGAGTTGTATGGACACTAAAGAATCCACACTTCTCACAGTATCGCCAAGAAGGCTGAGAGATCCAGGTACTGTGAAAAAGGTTCCTTTCTATCTTCAGTTACAATCTAGTCTGTGTAATTGTAAGATACTGTATGGTAGTTTCCTCATCATCCCTGTTTCCCGGACACAAACAGCTTAAAGGGAGACAGCCAACCCCTCCCCCCCCCCCCTTTTTTTCCAACACTCTGCAGGTGACTCATAAGCTTACCTCTGTGTATTTTTCTATGAGCCTGTAAGTCTGTGTAAGGCCCCTTTCAAACTTGGGCGACTTCAAAGTCACGCGATTTTGCCGCGATTTCAAGGAATGCCTGTGTAAGTGGCATCAAAAAATCGGACCAAAGTAGCGCAGGGACTACTTTGAAGTGGTACTAATATGAATGGCTGTCATTGGAAATCATGGGGAACGACTTGTCATGCTACTCTGCAGTCCCAAATCGTGGGACAAGTCGTATAAGTGTGAAAGGGGCCTAAAGGGGGATTGTCCCTTTCCTCCAATCAGCTGTCAGATATCAGGGAAACTCTGTGCTTCAAGCTCTGCAGAGTGTGCAATGTCAGATCCCCGCCGCTCTGCTCCTAGAGCTGAGAAAAAAATCCTTTGATCTGTATTTTTAGAAATATCTACAGAAGCCGCGGCGGCGGCAGATAAACAAGTACAACTTTTGTAGGAGGATTTGTTTCATCTCTGTGTATCACCTGAGGCCAGTCACTTCACTGGGTAGATGTAAGGGTTTACAGCCACTTCAAAGTTACTCCAAAGCCTCATACACACGATCGGACTTTGTACAAACTTTCCCGTGGATTTTTGTACAAAGGGCGTTGGCCCCCCAAGTTGGTATTGCATACACACGATCGGACTTTTTAGGCAACAAACATGAACGTAGTGACGTTTCAATGTACTGATGACACTTCAAAAGAGGACGTTCAAATACTCCAGCGCCACCTTTGGTCAACTTCTGTATTGTTGTCTGATCTTTTGCATTGGTTCTGAGCATGCATGTTTGTACTTTGTACAAAAGTCCGATGGTTTTGTGTACACACGGTCGGACTTTGCTCCATCGGACTTTTGTTGGCAGAAAGTTGGTCCGTTTGCACAGCCAAAAAAGTCAGATGAAACCTGGAAAAAGTTGGTCCGATGGAGCGTACACACGGTCGGATGTTGGTCCAAAACAGCTAATTTGCATGTTTGTTGTCAAAAAGTCCGATCGTGTGTACGGGCCTTAAGAATGTAACTTTTGTGGGCCCCATGGGCGAGCACATAGAGACTAGAAGGGTGGGGTATGTATATGTTTACTAGCTACAAATCTCTTCTCCTGTTCAATCCTGTAGCTGTTTATCTCCGATTGCAAACGTGTACTTAATCAATTACTCTGCTAATTACGGTTGTGTCTGTCCTTACCTTCTGTATGGTATCCAAGCATTTTGTAAGGTTTTGTTTCAAGCTAATCTGTATGCTTTGTCTTATTCGTTTTGACAACAATAAAGCACCTTTTTTTTTGTATACAAAAAAAAAAAAAAAAGAAGAAGAAGAACGTACATTTTATTTCTCGCAGCCCTCTCCAAATTCAATTTTTTGCTGCTGTAATATGCCTTTCCTGTTAAAGGGTGAATGTTCATTCTGCATGGTCCCAATGTATGTAGAAATGTAGCCACCCTCTCTTGCTCACTCCTGAGATAAAGTGTAGGCTATGGGATGTGTAGTGTTGTACATAGGACTGAGCAGGGCACTGAACCAACAAACGGAAGTGAGGGGAAAAGGGGAGCTTCAGGAGTTCATGGAGAACTTTATAGAGGAGGCAAATAAACACAGCAAGAAACACATTTTATGAAAAATAGATTACAAGACCATTAGGAAGTGGGCATATTATTTTTGAAGAATATTTTTTAGTGTTGCTTTAACCACATCAATACCGGGCACTTTCGCCCCCTTCCTTCCAGACCAATTTTCAGCTTTCAGCGCTCTCGCACTTTCACTGGAAATTGCGCGGTCGTGCTACGCTGTACCCAAATGACATTGTTATCATTTTGTTGGCACAAATACAGCTTTCTTTTGGTGGTATTTATTCACGACTCCGTTTTTTATTTTTTGCGATACAAGCGAAAAAAGAGCCGAAATTTGGGAAAAAAAAAACAATATTTTCTTCTTTCTATTTTAAAGAAATCCAATAAAATATAATTTTGTCATACATTTAAGCGAAAATGTATTCCACTACATGTTTTTGGTAAAAAAAAAATCCCGTTAAGTGTATAATAATTGGTTTGTGTGATCACGGACATATGTACGCAAATGATCATGTACAGATGTGCGCAGGTGATCGCGGACATACATGTGCAAATGATCATTGGGACATGCGATTTTACTGTTATATATGTGGGGGACATGTGTTTTGGGGATCATTACTATGTGGGGGACATGTGTGTGTTTATTGTGTGTTTACACTACACTGGTGATCAGTGAGTAAAAAGCTGTAAAAAACAGCTAATACTCACTGATCACCAGCCGGCTGCAGCGATCGCCTAGCAACTGGCTGTTTGTTTACATCACATCACGGCCGTCATGTGATCAGGAGGGCCAATCACAGAGCCCTCCTGCCGATCTAAGATGCGCTGTGTCCTGGTGACACCACTTGCAGACCAGCCACAGTACATATACTGCGGCAGGTCGGCTCTATTGTGCAAAACGACATACCTGTTCATAGCTTCATGCAATAGATACTGTGGGCGCGCATGCGGGTCCGGCAGACTCGATGTCCGGCGGCCACCCGTAATGGCAGTACAGAGAGTAAAACAAGGCAGATCCCAGTTCCGATAGCGGCAACATAGGGATCTGCTGTTCCTAGTGATCAGGAACAGCGATCTCTGTTGTCCCAGTGAGTCCATCCCCCACACAGTTAGAACACACCCAGGGAACACAGTTAACACCTTGATCGCCCTCTAGTGTTAACGCCCTTCCCTGCCAGTGTCATTTATACATTGGTCAGTACATTTTTTAGCAATGATCTCTTTAATAATGTCACTGGTCCCCGAAAAGTGTCACTTGGGGTCAGATTTGTCTGACGCAATCCCCAAAAAATTAAATAAAAAAAAAAACATGTCATACATACCTCCTCTGTGCAGTTGGTATTGCACAAAGTGACCCGATCCTCCTCTTCTAGGGTCCCTCAGCGGTGTTCCTGGCTCCTCCTCTTCTTGAGTGCCCTGTTGGAGAGCTGCTCTCCCTCGGGCCACTCATGCGGTGCACTCCTGCGCCCTGCCGCTGCGTCCATTGACACAGACGGCAGGACTCGGCCCCGCCTCCCGCATCATTGGATTTGATTGACAGCAGCGGGAGCCAATGGCTGCACTGCTATCAATTTAGCCAATCAGGACCCGAGACACCAGTTAGAGCTGCTGTACTCATCCCTGTCGCTGGAAAGACCTGGTTCAGGTAAGTAAATGGAGGGCTGCTGCATCACAGGAGGTTTTTCACCTTAATGCATAGGATGCATTAAGGTGAAAAACCTTGAGGGTTTATAACCCCCTTAAGCCCAAAACCAAAAATTTAATATACTGCAGTTTACCAATCATTGGATGTGGTGGCTGCATTATGTTTACTTTAGGCTTTTTCCATTTGTTTTGACCTGGTGATCTGACCAGTTACACACCTCCTGTATTAGGCACCTTTCACACAGAGGACTCTGAATAGATCCCCTGCTGACCAGAGCAGAGTGGGCGGATGTTCGCTCAGTCTATACACAGACCGAGCCCGCTCTACTCTATGGACCAGCCGGTGTAAATGGACTCCGCTGTCCGGATCCCCTTC